>JAOEHY010027837.1:0-46936 GCA_025447955.1 Psilopsiagon aurifrons | reverse complement strand
CTCCTTCCCATCCCTCCAGGAGCAGAGGGAAGAAAAAGGGGGAAGTGAGTGAACAAACTGTGTGGCTGATTTACAGCCTAAAACACGACAGTGGGCATTTGGACAGAGTCCTTTAAAAGCTACTATTCAAGTATGGCAAGGAGAAGAATCAAATCCAGTCTGGTTTTGATAAGTAGAGTAGGAGGCATAAATGGAGCAATAGAAAAGTCATGCTTTTTAAGCACCATATACTGCTCTTCCTAATCCTACTAAGGAAGCATAGGCTAAATTAGACCAACAAAGTGTGTTTATGTGTAGGATCTGCAAAACCCTTTTGTTCTTGCTATACAATTCCTAAGTCTAAGTCCAGTTTGGACATGGCAGATGATGAGCCTGTACAAGATGATAAAGTACCTGGTGGAATCAGGATAAAATATTTCTAACTGGCAAGCAAAGTGAGAACCCTGATTACAGGATTGCTTTAATTACTGCATGGATGCTCAGTGGGTTTAGAGGATCCATCTGGGTCTTGTGGTAGGGAATAAAATGAGAGAGTAGCAGTTTGGATACCTACACTTCTGGTCTGAGCACTCCGTCTCCGGTTAGCTTAGAGCACAGCAAATATTTACATGCCAGACTTGCAGGATGCCATGAAATGAGAAGAAAGCAGTGCACATCTCTATCTGCATCTGTATTGATCAACCAGCATATTCCACCCTGACAATGAATTACAGGAAGCCCTCCTGCAAAATCCAGGAAATGCCCGGAATGGCACCAGTGCTATTTGCTGGTACCCACTGTGGGTGCCAACACTGTGTAATAGCTGTGGATGTTAGGTGTGTGCCAGCTCTGCCATCTGGCCAGCACAGCAGTCTTTGCTAGAGAACACTAGCACAGAAAGATGGTAATAGCAAGCTCCATGTTGCTCCCTTTGGATCTTTACTCTGAGGAACTGGGAGGGTTTGAAGACATTACATAGCAGAAAGAAAGGTGCCTTTTGGGCTCTCCCTTTGTGGGTGGCCAGTGGCTTTTACACAGAAGTGATATTCCCCTTTCCCCCCAAATGAAGTATTTCTGGAGGGAATGAAACTGAAATAAATCCCCCCACACCGTACAGCATTCTGTCTTGTTTCACTGTACACAAACATTCTCACTTGCTTTTGTGAATGCAGGTGAATGAAAGAAGTAAATTTCTCTGAAAGAAAATACAAGTGCATGTTTTGTTGTAGCACAGAGCAATGAGGAGGCATTTCTTTAAACAGCTGGGAAGCTTTCTATTGGCACAATGTCCTGTGCTAGCGAGCACTCCAGGAATTAGCAGGATGGACAGAGTCAGGCATTAAATGTTAGTGGATATTTAGTAAACACCATTGTATTAAATCATGTTTCTTCACATTGCTTCTCTGTAACTGGCTGCATGTGAACCAAACAAAAAGAAATACAATTGTCTTTACTACAGAAAAGAAGCTGGAAACACGCAGAGCACGGAAAGCAAAGCAGAGCAGCTGCATGGCATATTTTGGCCATTACTGAATAGGAGGTGGAGTGTCTAAGATGGGCCAGCACATGTACACATTGCTAACAACTGCTCCCAGGTCTCCAGAGATCCAAGCACAGCCAGTAATCCAGAACAGCTTGGAGAGGCTGGGCTAGTCTGCAGGAAAGTGGAACTAGAGGCAAGACACAAACAATTTACCTAAAACATTTATAAGACCTTGATAAACCAGATTAGTTCTTCCCCTGCATGTAGCAAACTGTATTTTTTTTTCCTGCTTGAGCTATACAGAGGGCAGCAATTTTCTGCTTGAGATACACAGCAGGAACAGTGAAAATACGTGCAATGCCTGAGGATAAAGAGCACTACAGCAGTATTTGTCTGTGCAGATTAGGGCCTCAGGGACCTCACGGCCATTCCTTCCGTTCCTCTCACAGGGCACTCGCTCTTGTGTCTTTTCTCTAATTGTGGTGTAATCCTGATTAGTCACAGCCTGTTCTTGCTGCTGCACAAAGCCATGTGGGCAGCACCGCTCGCGCAAGCCTGTCTGCCGCAGCTCTCTGAAGTGCAGCCAGAGCAGGAGGAATGAACCGCTGCACTGTCTGGCCCTCTCTCTGTCAGGAAGCTGCACTGTTCATAGCACAGACAGAAGCCTCCAAGGTGGCTGCAGGAGGATGTCATCCTCTCCGCATGTGGTGGAAAAGGAGGGGGGCAGAAGAGGGGGGCAGAGCAGGGGACCTGTGTGGGGAGGAAGAGTGTAAAGCAAGATAAAGAGGCAAGAAAGAACAAAACCAAGGGGAGAGATCAGCAAGGAAAGTGAATCCAGCCGTTAGTATAAATCACTTCAGAAACATTGAGATGATCCAGTCTGAGGGACTGGATCAGTTCCATCTGTGGTATCAATACGTTGATGTCAGCAGACAGACATACCATGCAGTTGGATTAGATCACTTTAGTGGGGCAAACTTTGCTCCCTGCAAAAACAGGAAGCCTTAGAAAGTCTTGTCTAGAGGAACAGATTCATAGTTTCTAGAATCATTCATAGCACAAACCCTGGATTATCTCCAGTAAAGTACTGTCCCAGGAAGGGAGGAAGGAAGAAATGGATGATGGATGCCTGTTCACTATGAATTCAGTCAGATGGACTTCTACAAGAACCCAGAGCTAGGTGACTTCCTATACATGAAACATTTGTGCTCCTCTGACATTTCTAGTGTCCCCTCTGCCTTTAAAAAGCTTCCTTCTGCATAAATGTAGAACGCCAGCTGCTATAGGGCTCCCAAGACAACACACCTCCATTGACGTCCCTGCACATTCAGCTTGCTTCCAGCAGCACTCACATATCCTCTTGCTGTGGAATTATGACGTGTCTTATGCCAATTTGTCTGTGTGACCTTAAGAGAGTGATTTGCTAATTAAACACAACATTTTCAAACTATGAACTCTACTTAACCAGCATGAACTATTCTGCTTTCAAGTGGTTTTGGCAGCAATTCTCAATAATTAGGGGGATTTTCCATGCTTGTTCTTCTCTTTTTAAAGCAAAGCTGATTTTACTGTCTCTGATGGTTAGCTTGGGTGGCATTTGGCCATCAGCAATGTGCAGGAATCATTTTGTACATCCAGTGATCTAAACCTGGCAGAAAGGAGCAAGGAGCAAACACAGGGTTTTGAACTCTGCTGATTCTCCCCATCATTCAGCTGGTGATTTATTCATACCAGGAAGGAGCCAGTTACACTTCTGTAATCACCAGGAAGGAACCGACAGCTTTATACCAGTGTGAATGAGAGCAGCATTCCATTCAAAATCTCCCTGAGATTTTGTGCCTTGGGTCACAGTCCTCTAACATGTTGAATCATGCATGCTTATGGTCACAGGCAAAGCAGGCAAATTCTTTGGGGTCTGTGTCTTTTGCAAACTTCCTGCTCTGGCTGACTTGTGACCTGATTTGTCTCACACATAGAAAACCGGCTACACAGGGAAAACAATTAATCACAGACCTTTCCTCTGCTAGCGGCAAATAAATCCTGGCCAATTCCATGCCACTGGGAAGCAAAGGAGCCACTAGATGCAAGTAGCATTGTCACTTTTCTCTGCCATCTGTCTGGAGTAGAGTTGGCACCCTAATATTCAGGACATGTACAGATAATGTTTTGCCTGGCCCAAAATCAGCTGGGGAGCTACAGACAGGCCTCCTCACTTTCATGTCCTTTTTATCCAGGACTGAAATGGGCATCTCTGAACCACATGTATTTATGTAGACATTGATATGTTGCAGTTTGGCCTCATGTTTACTGATGATGAAACATAGATGTCATTACAATCAGCCGTCACCACAATAAGTCAAGCCCTCTGCACCCTTGCCTGGCCGTACACGTTGTGAATAACATCCTCACTATGAATAAAAGCTTGGTGCTAACCTTGGCAGAATAGAAATAAGCATTCAGAAGATTCAGATAACAACTGGTGCAAATCCCAGCCTGGGCTGGATAAGACTGAGCTGAGCCAGATGTTTTCATCTCAGATCAGACTTTCTTTCCATGAGCAGCCTGTTTCCACTTACAGCAAGACCGGGACAATGCAAAGTTTCCCTCTCTGAAGGGCAGGAAGGCGCAAAGCTCATTTGTGTTTTCTTCCTGCTCCATAAAGAATGCCACACGGATCTCTGGCCAGCATCTTTCTTTGACAGTGGTAAGTAACAGATGTTTAAGGAAATAATGCAAGGTAGACTACAAGCAAGCTGTGAGCCTTCTTTTGGTTTACTCCCTTGCTCCCATCAATGCCAGGTTTCAGGCTTGTGACAGAAACCTTTTCACTATTCTGATTCTTCACGAACATTTGCCTGTGAGGTCCAACATGCCAGGTGCAAGAAAAGGAATCAGATTTCCATAGATTTGTTTTCCAGCTTTACTACAGGCTCCCTGTGGGACCTTTTGCATCTCAGCTTCCCCAGATATATAAATGGAGGTGGTAATTCTTTCTCTACCCTTTATTATGTGCAAGAGGTCTTTGGATAGAAGGTATGACAGAATATGAGAACACAGATTCCTACTATGGGCTTCAGTGATGCTGAGCAAGTCCCTGTAGCTTCATGGCATGCAATGTGCGCAGCACCTTTGAAAATCAAATCAGAAGTATGTTACACCACTGACTGCATCTGACAGGAGAGAGGGAGACAGAAGACTTAACAGCCAAGTGGTGGGTGTGAATTAGGCTAAAAGTCATATTGACTCTCAATCTATAACAAGCAGCAAGCAAGCAATTCTCTGTATTTACAAAGACCAGCCATGTATAACAGGTAGTTCTTAGGAACTGAACTCAGAAGGCAACTTTTCCCAGTAAAGACTATCACAAAAAGCATCTCTGCCCTTGACCAGGTGCCATTTCAATAGAACATGCAGGAACTTAATGGCTTAGGAACCTTTTCTTCTCCACTAGACTCATTTGCAATAGGCAAATTGTACGTGCAGTCAAAGGGCTTAAATCCAGGCTAAAACAAGTCAAGTGGTAAAAGCTGTGAAAATTACCTTCTCTGTAACCAACATAATTCATCACTTCTGGGTCACACGTTGTCTTTTGAGGGACACTCACATTTCCTATCTGATGCTATCAGCTCTTCATTCTTAACCATGACTTGTGTCCTGTGTCTGCAACACTAACTATATGGAGCCAGTGCCATATCTCAGCATTGCACCTTTAAGCACAAATAACTCTCTGGTCCATGCCTCAGGCTTTCTGCTCCCTTCTGCCATGACTCACGATTCAGTCTTATGCAGAACTGTGGGTGGCAGTTCATAGAAGAGCCCAAAAGCATTCCATGGAGAGGAAGTTGCACTGCAGTTGCATTTCTTTTGCTGGGATTTTTTCCTCTATGTTTTACAGAACAGTGAAGAAGCTGGGAATTATTGGTGGTGTGAAGCTCTGTGAATTGAGAGGAATGGCAGGGAAGGTTCTTACTCAGAAATCCTCAAAATCTTTCAGTATGTGGCTTGGATTATGACCCAAAGGCCTCCAAAGCCCATGCAAACACTCAGTGTTCTTTCAGTTTTCTCTGGATTGAACTTCAGGTGAGCTGAAAAGATTGTGCTGGTGGTTATTTCCAAAGCCAGGGGGAACAATTCAATACTGTCCTTACACAGAATGGCTCTACCAGAAGTGGTGCTAAATGCAGGACTGTCTGCCAATGTTTAATTCTGCTGCATGAGCCTAAGAAGCAGAAAATAAGAGATAAAAGGCAGTATAAGGAAAGTGATGTGAAATATGAAGGTAGCAGAGGGCTGTTACGATGCACTGATGTAGATCTAAAGTTTTCTCTCTCTGGCAGGAACAGTTACAAGTTCTTTTCCAACAAAAATAAAAACATGTGGCTCAATAAATAGGTCTTCCCAGGACTGATTGGGAATAGGATAACATAGAAAAGGTGAGAGGATGTTACTTCTATTATCACAACTTGCAAAGCCACAGAATGCCCAGCAGGAAGAACTGTGGTCAGAGTATAAGGGGGAAGGCAAGAACAGAATTCAACCTGAACAAGTTAAAACACCAAGAATGGAAGTCAATCCAGGTCAGGGTGGAATTGAGACACTGTATGTGCCCAGGCAAATCTTCTGGCTTCCCCACACCTCAGTTTCCCCAGCTGTGAAATAGAGATGACAACTTTTCCCTCCTACACAGGGGCATTGTGAGGCTGAAGTCATTAGCATTTGCTAGGCAGCTTAGAAATCCTCTGACGGAAGTTGCTGCACAGCATGAGCACAAAGTTGTTGTTTTTTGGGTTGGTTTGGGTTGTTTTTTTTCCTTTTTTTAAACACTAAAGAGATGAGCAACTGAAAGAGTAACCAGCATAGTTCACTGCCTCTTTAGAAATGCCTGGTGTAATCCTAGCCAGCAAGGGAAAAGGGTTTGCAAGGGAGATGAGAAACATGCTGATGCCAAATCCAGAGAGAGAGCTCTGGCACATTTAAGATGAAAGCCTCCATCCTCTCTGACACTTGCCTGGTGAGGAGGAAAAAGACAAAACAAAAGAAGAAAGAAAGAAAAAAGGAAAAGAGAAAAGGAATAAAAAGAAGATGGGACAGAGGGGGGAAATGAGAAAGAAAGAGGGAGGGAACAGCAATCCAGCGAGGTTGGAATAACTCTGCTCACTGTAGCCTGTCCAACAACAGCCCTGGCGGATCATAAAACAGCCTCTCACATCCATGTGGTTTTTGCTGCTAGGAGACAAGGTACAAAACACACAACCTCACGCCGGTCTCCATAAAACCTTATATTCCCCCTCAGACCCAGAGATCATCTGAAGAATTTGCATCACCTAATTAGAACAAGCCAAGTTTTAAAAGCAAACTAGAAAAAAATGAAAAGCCCTTTCCCTTCTTTGTCCCCTTTTTGTGATTTCAGTGACCATAACATGTAAAAAGTACCTTCATGACCTCTTCCCAGGAGGCTTTCCACACCAAAGCTTTGCTGGCAGGTCTTCACTAAGCACATTTGAAGGCTAAAGTCACTTCCTTTTAGTGGTGCCCAGGGGCAGGTGTACCCCATTCTCCTGCTTCCATGGTGAGGGTTGCTAACAGAGAGCTACGGAGAAGCACAAGGAGGCCTCCGCTGCTGTTGGCATTTGCAGGGTTGTTTTTCTGCACACAGAAGGAGAAGCCAATCTCTGCTGTTACAGACAGGGATGATTTTTCTCTTTTACTTTCATTCTTTTGATTTTTCTCTTTTACTTTCATTCTTTTTATATCTTTACATTCTTTTAATTTAGCTCTAAATCAGAATAAAGCATTCTGTGGCACAGGTGTTTAGCATTGTCTCTTCACAACAAAAACCTTCACTATTTACTTAACAAACTTTACTACAATGTATTTCCTTTGTGTGTGAACGCACAATCCTCAATACTACATGCAGCTTTATCTACACATGTTCCCACTAACCGTGCCCAAAGCCTCCATGACTTTATACACACAAAACGTCATGGCAATTATGTGACCGGCTGAGAAAACCAAGGTTTGGCTGAAGAGTGGAGCCTGGGTCATGGCTGCCCTCTGCTCTCCCGTGCCGCTCCTGATGGCTGGCCAATCCCACGGGCAGCGACTCCAAGCAGTGTCCTGTCAGCTGCAAAGTGCGAGAGCAGGGAGGAGCGCCTGGGAGGAGGCTGATGGATGATTCACGTGGCCTCCATCCAGGCATTACAACCAGCGGGGACCACGGGCATGTCTTGCCTGCCCTCACAGCATGCAGGCTGCAGGCCTTCTCAGCCATCCTCCTCGTGGAGCATTCCTCTCGGAAGAGCACGCAGGCTACATTTACTGTTGCTCTCTGAGGAGAGGGTTGGCACTGTCTGGCACTATAACACACACTGGTTAAGGTCTCCTATCCCCCTTGCTGTGGGCACAGGGGAAGCATGGCAGTTTCCTTACCTTGCGGCATCACCTCATGCTGACTTGACAACATGGCGCCTGGTGTGTGGACCTGGCCCCGGCTCCCCTCAGCACCCAGAGGCAAGGTGCAGGCAACAGCACAGGCCTGCAGCCCTGGAAAGCTGAGGTGGAGAGAGGTGGTTATTCATCAGGGAATACCCTTCCCCTTCAGACAGGCAATCCATGTGCACGAAGGGCAAGTGCAGGGATTTGCTCACCTGCATGCATCACCTCAGGCTGACAAGATGGTGCCTGCCACTCCTCAGCCCCCAGAGGGAAGGACAGCATTGTGGAGATTACAGCACAGGCCTGCAGCTCTGGAAAGCTCTCGTGGGGAAAGGTGGCTATCCAGCAGGGAAATATCCCTGTCCTTCAGAAAGGCGATCCATGTGGACACGGCAGGGGGAACAGGGATTTGCTCACCTCCCTGCGTTACCTCAGGCTGACTGACAAGATGGCACCCGGCTCTCCTCAGCCCCCCGAGGCAAGGACAGCAGGGCAGAGCTGCAGCACAGACCTACAGCAGTGGGAAGCTGCGGTGGGGAGAAGTCCTGGTTTCATCTGGGTTTTTCGATGGCTGCCCAGCTGGGAACTATCCCTTTCCTTCAGAGAGGCAGGCCATGAGGGCGGGAAGGAGCTGGCAGGTCATGGAAAACATGAGGTGGTGACTGCCAGATTAACAACTGGGATTCACAGCCTAGAGCAGCTTCCCCACATGTCCCATCCCACAGTCAGGTGCCTAAAGCAGCAATGCTAACAGCCCTGGGCGGCATCTTGCTGCCATAGCCAGGCACATGCTGTCCGTCCATCCAGGCCATGGAGAGCGCAGTGCCTAAGAGAGGAACAGCAGCGGTCTGATCCTGGGCACAGGATCCATTGACCCATTCGCAGGGTGCAACAGCATCATGCTGACACAGCAGTGTTTTCTGTGCTGGTGGGACTGAGGAAACGGAGTGCTATTGCCAGCACTAATCCAGTACAAGGTAGGAGCAGCACAGTGAGGCCTGTACGGTACCAGCACAATGTGCTGAAATCCCTCAGCAGCGACCTTCCAGCAGTTGTTTGCTCTGCGGGGCCTGGAATGGCACAGGAACACAGTGTGGACTGAGACAGGCTTGTGGTGGATGCCACAAGAATGAACACAATGTCAGGATCCATCTCAGAACTTGCCAGGCCAGTGTGAAGAGCAGCGCCCGAGGCCTGTCCTTGGCTTGCTTCCCCCATCTACCCACACTTCACTGCGTTGGCTGGGATCTCAGCAGAGGGGCTCTGAGTAGGGGACATGCAGTAACTGTGGGTTCAGATTGTGTTTTGATTACAGAGGCTGTGAGCAATGTTCATTCCTAGTGGGTGTATCACGGCTATGGCTTCCGGAGAAAGCAGCCAGTAGAACAGCAACAGATCCCTGACAGGGAGGGCCGTATCCGCTGCAGCCTGTACCCTCAAGAGGATGCAGCTGTATCCTCCCCACCAGGCTTGCACTTGCTTTTCCTTCTTCAGAACTAAAGCAGTAACCAGCCTTCTAAGTGTGCCTGCCCTGCACAGAGTGCTTGGCTGGTGAGTGAAAGGGAACTGAACATGTTCTCCCTCACATAGCCACTGTATCTGACAAAAGAAGAGGCAGCTGGTTGAGGAATTACTATTACCTGTCCTCTGTAACCACAGGACACGTAATAGTAACCAGAGGACACCCTCAGTCTTTCCACAGCAAGGACTTAGCCTTGGAGGCGCCGATGTCGAGAAGACCTGATGGACCCTGTATGTGTCACTGTGACGAGTGAGAGGAAAAAGTTATCTCAGGGAAGGAGAGCAGAAAGAAAACAAGGACCCCAAGGATCACATGCTCAGAGGATGAGAGGGGAAAGAGGTCAGTTCCTGACAAGCAACTCAAAACAAACCCATTGTTCTGTGTGAGACTGTATCAGCCCTCTTTCACCAGGTGTTACCTGGAAAATCCATCTGCCCATTCCCCCTCCCTTTGCCATTCTTCTGCCCTGGCTGCTAGCAAATTGGGGAAATTCAGGAGAACTGTAACAGCACCGGCTTCCTGGCTGGTCTCGCCTCATCCTCCTAGAGGAAAATCAGCAGATCTGTTCTGGTGCCTGGAGGAGGAAGCATGCCCTGTACCAGAGAACTCTGTGGAAGCAGCAGGCAGCCCTGAGGCAGGCTGTCTTTTTGGCAGAAGTGCCACAGCCCATGGTAGGACACTTACATTTCATTATTTTTGTGTTTTTCTTAGCCTATATAGATTTGCTCTGTGTATTCACTGCCCAGACACTGCCCTGTAGTAATACATACCATGTTTAGAAACCATACCAGCCCATAGAAATGCTGCTGTCATTCTGACTACCTGCTGTCACCTTCTGGAAAGGCTAAAAGGGACAGTTTAATAAAAGAAAGAAGCACCAAGGCCTTCTACGCCTTTGTATGTTGGAAAAGAAGTCAAATATCTTCTCTGCCCCAACTCTGGTGAAAAAAGTCCCCTCTGGGTCATCTCACGTCCATTCGAGGGCTTGTCCATAAGATGTTTTTGTTCAGAACAAAGCTGTAGTCCTGGATTTTGCATCCTAATAAAGACCACAGCTTAGGAAACAGATGCTAAAACACAGTTCTCTGTCATGTCCATCACTGCTCTTGCATCACAGCGCCACTTTCCTGAGTGGTGCCAGAGCAGGCTCCGCAGGTACACATGGAGTACATAAGGCTTTTGCATGGAATGGTTAAAACCTCCTTGAAATCACAGTGCCAGAGAAAGGGCCCTATAGAGGCCCCTGGTGTGTTTAAAATGAAAACACACTGTGCTCCCCAAAATGCTGTCATGGGGAAGCAGGACAGAGGAGAAGGGAACTTCTTGTCATGGTTGATTCATTGTTCCTTTGGCTGATGGCCAGCTTGGAATACCCCAAGCCTCTGGAGAACCTATGGAAATGAAATGCTGAGGAAGCTGCACATCCTCTCAGAGAGTCTGCTAAAAACAAAAGGCAGGTTTTATAAACATGGTGTGTGGACACTGTTGGAAGATGCTCTTTCTGCTGGGTTTTGGCATTGTGTCTAGTACTGCTGGCCAGAAAGGCTGCTTGGGAGCAGGAATTCGGGGATTTCTTAAAAACAGCAGTATTGGAAAAGTGTTGAAATGTTGAAATTTCCCACAAAATGAGAGTTCTGAATTTAGTTTTGGTCAGGAACCATCAAATGTATCATTTTGCTTCTTTTGAAATAAAATCCACGTTCAACACAAGTGTATGAGTCTGATTCTCCCAATATTTAAAAGGGAACATGAAAATGGAGAATTTTCTTTGTTCTGTACATAACTGCCTCTGTCAAGAGAACAGCACTCTTTTTCAACAGTTTTTTTAAGCTTTTTAAGCTTTGCAATTGTCTTTCTTTCTGCAATAATCTCCTTTCAGGGAGAACTGATGGTAACTGGTGGTAACAGTAAAGCTAACTCAAGTGTTCTTTACAGAGGTCACCTACGTGAGTGTTTAAATTAGAACAGGTGCTAAAACTGCAACTTGGCATGTTCCTGAGCTGAGGCCAAAGGCAGGCAAACACTGAGATCACTGCAGAATCAAGCTTTGCTGCTGACATCAATGGGATTTAGCATAAGCCCATTCCTAATCACAATTGTCATTCAAATGGTAAGGCAAGTCCTTGTTTTTCCAATACCTAGGCATTGTTATATGCCCTTCCTCCCTTGGCGATGTGAGTGGGCTGGCCTTTAAGAATAGCTCATCTGTTTTTTATCATGTACAACTCTTTCAGACCGGAAGAGAATGTGTTCTATGCACAAGTATCTTGTCTGCTTCGGAGCACGGCAGTTTCCACGCGGATGCCACTCTGGCTCCCGGCCCTGTCTTCCAGAGGCAAGCAATAAATAAATTCCATTCCTTCTACACAGTTTAGCAAAGGCCATGTGAGTCAGCACTGGGTGTAAGGACAATGACAACTGTTCCTTTAAAATGGTTTCAGCTTGACTCTTCCTTCTTTAAGAGGCCTTTTGGGAAGATCTGATCAGGTCCCTGGAAAGAAATGCTGCCTGGGGTTGTGGCAGGCTGGATAATGCTTTCTGCTGTGAAAAACTGAAAACATTTTTCTCCAGGTAATGAAAGATACTGTCCTGCTGCCCAGAGACATTTGCAGTTAGGCTGTTCATTTCCTAGGCTGGTTATGGCTTGACTGTGATGGTAACTGCATGGATACAATTGGCTGTGTGGCTGTTTCTGCCCTAGTCAGTAATACTTGGGTCCAAACAACAAGATAAATCTCAGTGGATGTAGCCATTGCTGTCTCAGAAGGGTTTGTTCTTTCAATTAATGCTAAAGATTTTCAGGAAACTTTTGGGTGGAAGGAGATGCTACTGATAAATATTCTAAGGACCTTAAATGAAATGACTTAAACATTGCTTCTTACCCACAGCCCCATATGTATCTCCCCCACTTGAAACAAAGAACATCGATTGTCTCTGTTGCCAAACAACTAGAGAAGCTTTTCATGCTGAAGAGCTGAGAATGAACATTCACAAGTGTTTGTAAAAGATACCTCACATACATAAAGGTTTTCTTGCCAGGAACCTTAGTTTGCCATATGCAACTTAAAAGATTGCACCTTGAATTTCCCATCATTAGGATAGTTTTGTTTTCCTTGGTCTTTTTAAGTACCACCATTCTTTAACATGAAGGCAGTACTTCAGTAAGAGTAAGGAGCTCTTACTGTAGATGATCAGGTCTGGGATATTTATGTAGCATGTTCTACAGGCTTAGCTCTTGTCAGCTCCTCATCTTTGTTCCAGGCAGCCCTCCCGACTATTAACACTAAACTCTCACATTAGATGTCCTGAGAACATGTTAACTTTTTTTAGGAAGCTGGCAATGATCTGCTCCTAGCAGTGCAAGAGTCCTTCTACCAAAGCAATGCCTGATCCCTCCAAGAGACACCACGGTGCCTGAGAAAAGGCCAACAAAAAGTGGGACACATGGGGACAGATCCAAATGTCTGTGTTTTCCTAAACACAATTAAGAGAAAAGGCCCCAAAACAAAACAGAATTTACTTCAGCAACAAGGTAACACTATCAGGCAGCAGCGAGTGTGCAGTACAGGCCAAGAGACTGTTCTGTGAGTACATCCCCATTCTTAGAGAGCTCTCCTTTCACTCCTCCTTTTCTTGCTTATGGATTTTGGCAATGAAAGCGTAGGTCAGCCAGGAACATGCATACCCCCATCCATCTGTAACAGGCACATCACAGATGCCTGGCACAGATGGATGCAGCAGTGCTGCAGGAGTAAGTGACCCATTTGTCCAGCCTGTGGTGCACTTTGGCATGAGCTCCACCATTAGGAAAAGATCAGCACATGCTTCCTTAAATAGCGGCAGAAAAGGAAATTTAACAAGACAAGTCTTGATGTCAGAGAGATCACCTCTGCACAGGGAGAACAGTCCGGGATCCTTTGATCCTACCCACCTCTCCATCACAGGCTCTGAAGGTTTACTCATTTAATTTGTTCTCTTCTGCAGTTTTCCTGCTCTGTAAAAGGCAGATCTTACTCACAGTAAGTAGACAATAAATCTGGAGAATAATTCTTTACTGACTGAGACACCAAGCATCTCCTGGCATGGCCCCAGCCAGCTCCATTCCCCTCCAACAGATGCCAAAGGAAGTGGGAACAGTGCTGTGCCTCTCTTCACACAGCCAGCCCCTCCTGCCAGTCCCTGGCTGTGAGCTGCCTTGACAAGAGAAGGAAGAAAAAATAAACCCCAAAGCTCCAAGCCTATTTTTGTTTATGTTCATGTCCATGGGTTGCTCCTTGTCTCGACAGCTGGTATAAGGATCTGAAACTGTGCTGGAATCTGAAATACCATTTATCTACAGGGGAAATAAAACCCCTGGATTAAACAGTTCATAAAAATAATCTGGGAGCTGAGACAGAGCATGAGGAGACCGAAGGTAACAAGATCTAGAGAAGGCATCTTTGTGTGTCTTGGCTGTAGAGATGTTTCCTCAGCAAACAAAACATCTTCCCCCTCCCAGCCACCTCCCCAAACCAACTTGGCTTCAGAGGAGTATTTCCTTTTGCTTCCTCTCCTCCCACCTTTGTTTGGCTGCTTTAAACATATCCCCAAACACCTCCTAAGAGAGAAGTTTCTAAACAAACTGGTCACCCAGTTGAGAAGTGGGACTGGAGAGGGGCAGCTCTGGCCCTTCCAGGAAAATAACTGGAACTGGGAGCTGCTATGTTTTCATGCAGAGAGATTTCTGCATGTCACAGATGTGGCAAAATGTCATGTTGACATGGATATCTCTCAATGGTTGTATGTCTGCCAGCAGCAAAGAATAAGAGCAGGGAGGTAGATAGCAGGAGCCTGTGGTCTGCCCTTCCACTGCCAGGCAGCCATCAGTGCCTACTGCACTTGGCCTGACTCTGCTGCAGACCACCTGCTTGGCCTTTACACTGCACGCATTTTTCACTGCCAGTTGACAGGCTTTAGGAGGTTTCCAGACATGGAGCTAAGCAGGAAAGGAGCAAACCAAACTTCTGAGTTCCATCTGCTCCCTTCTTTTCAATGAGCACTGCACCAGCACCCAGGGTAGTGTATAAAAGGAGCTTGATGGAATCACCCTGTAACTTTACACAGCGGCTGCCAAACCTTAAAGACAAGCAACATGAAGGTATGAGACGTTCCTCTTTTAGAAGGGGCCACCAGCTCCTTGGTGAAGCAGCAAATTCATATTAAGTGAAGCATTAGACCTAATGCAGAATGGCTTGGCTTGTGAAGTGCTGCAGTGCTCAAACCACACAGGGGCAGTTCAGTCAGTAAGGCAGCAGCTGCAGGAGAACACAGCAGTATCAAGCTGGCCATGGACTGTCTGTGCAGTATTGGAAGGGGCAAGAGTCAGGCTAAAGATGATGGGCAGTAGTTCTGAGCAGTTAGAACGTGTTTTGACTCAGAGGTCTCAGGGGAGAAGCAACCCTGAGTTCAGTGGGCCTCAAGAGCACTAAGCCCCTGTTTTACTTCATCAGTATCTAAGGTGAGGTTTTCTCCTATAACCATTCTGGCAGCTCCCAAACATGAATGCAGAGCATGGTCCACATTTACTGAAACTGCCAATTAGAGTTGGTAGTCTTATTTGAATACATAATCCAAGGAAATCTGCCATGTTAATCCAATGCAGACATTAAAGAGGGGAAAATAAAGGTCAATGCTGGATTAGGAACAGGGCTTAACTCAAGTCACAGCAAAAATACCACTTTACTGGGCTCTTGAAAAGTCATCCCTTCCAGCTATATGGAACATCCAGGAAAGAAAGATGGATGTTGGTGGTGTACCTACAGCATGTGCTCGATTTCCAGCTGTGATAACAGAGTTCATACACAGCCTTGTGCAAATGACCTCTGCTACCTGCCTTCTAAAATTCAGCTATTAAACATGTCAGGTATCAAACTATCCTTCTATCTACTTTGTTTGGAGACAGATACTGTCATTTTGGACAGATAGTCCAAAGAACAAGTAGGACAAAAGACTTTGTGCATGACAAACTAAAGATGGGCCCCTTTCTTCTTGCCTGCTCTCTGCAACATTTAAAGCATCCGCCACAGTACCAAGAGGGTCATTTTCTGTGGAGAGTAGCTGAGTTCTGGCTACTGCTGTCGAACTCGATTTACTGGACCATGGTCCTGACCCAAGGTGGTCAAACCTGTCATAGCATGGAGACACTGCTGCTGAGATCAGAGCCTGAAAAGACAAATTCCAGAGAAAAGGATGTTTTCTGCTGGACAAAGCACAACTTCTCTGGCAGGCACAAGCAGGACAGTCTGTCCGCTTTGGCAATACCCTGCATGCCTGGACTTACACAAGTGTGTTTTTACATGCAACCCAGTTTGATTACACAACCTCCCTCCAAGAGAATCTGGCAAGAAAGATATCCAAGAGACTTTAGAAACTGAGGCCAGAGCATGCTGTTTCTCTCACTGTTCCTAGCACCATGATCAGCATGTCAAAGGCTGTCCCTGACCATACCTTGGCTTCTTCTGAAGTTGGATCTGTTCTTTTGGTGTTCATCCCTTCCTGAAAACACCATTTAACACCCATCTGGGGAGGTGGGAGTTAATGCTGGCACTCAATTCTCCTGGACTCCAACTGAAGCTTCCTGGGACATGCATCATAGCTTGTCTTGGGATGCTCAAGCTTATTTAGGTTGCAGGTATCTTACAGGTATGCCCATAATATTATTTTGTTTGCATTTGTTGTTTGTAGAGAAACATACATGCCTTGTGCATACCGAAGTGTTCCTGAGCTTAGTGCTAGTGCCAGGCAACCTTAAGGAAGAAAACAAGTTTATTGTAGTGAAGGCCTCTGCTACTCTTGGTTATGAAGTTCAAAACATAGTTAGCAAACACCAATACAAGAAAATGCAGACCTAAAGCACGTGGAGCACAAGTCTCTTGTTCTAAATGTTATGCATCCTCCAAAGCACCACTTGCCTGGGGAGCTGCAAACCCACCTCAAGAGTGCCTGAGCTCCAGGATGCAGCTTCTTGGAGAGGTTTCCTGTCCAGAAATGTGCCACCCTTTTGAACTCCAGGTTTATTTGAATTTCTCTGACTATTTTTTAAATGCAAATAAAAATGTCAGCTTGCATATGGAGAATCACCTTCTTTCCTTTCTAATGAGGATCTTATTGCAAGGCACTTACTTTGGAATAGGTAGCTGGCATCTGTCAGGACATGAGTTGAAAATGTGTGGATTTATCCAAGCAAGATGCATCATAAGGACTTGTTCTTCTAGGTTTTCCTTAACAAAACCCATTGAAAACTTCATTTCTAACATTCTGTAAAGCTCATTTTCATTGCTGTATTTCCTATCATGCCGCAGTTTGACAGTTTTCATTTAACAGCATTTCACAGAGGCTCCATATGATACATCAACACAGATGGTTTAAGGATTTACTGTGCCAGCGTTGTTATCAAACCCCACAGCCAATAACTCCTGAAGCCCTGAAGTTTGTGCACTGTCTATACCAGGTCAGAATGAAAAATGTCAAAACGTCAGCCTTAGTGATCAGATTTCCCCACCTGTCTGCTTGATTCACTGCCTTCCCCTGGGTTTCCATATAGCCCATTAAACCAAACAAACCCAAACCGGGCCTTTAGAGAAAGGAGTTTGACATGATTAAGTAGCTTTGCTGGTAATGTGTGTGCAACCCACCCAGGTGTCTAGACACTCTGAAAAACACAGATCATATTCAGGAGAACAGCTGGTATTCCTCAAGTCTCTCTCTGTTGGGCTTCAAATTAAGTAAGAACAGACCTTATCAATATGAGGTGATCCTCTTCCAAAGGAAACATTCACTGTGTTGCAGGAAATGAAGTTACTGGTTCAGCAGGTGGCACTTCACCATTCAGATCAACACCACTTGTGTAACCCACGAGGAAGTTCTGCACTCCCAAAGGTCCCTCTTTGGGTATATTGGAGAACAAAAGTTCAGACTCTCAGAGGTTAAACCCTCACTATTCTTTATGATAAAAGAAAAAATATCACTATCTGTGTCCTAACCAGATGCCAGTTTAAGTCAATGTTTATTGCCAATGTACCCTTTATAACAGTAAGTTAGAGAGCATGTTTGCTTATGTAGCTTTTAGACAGTAAAATTGTGTTTGGCCCTCCTAGGCAATAGTTAAAAGCTTAGCAAGATGTTCTGAGAGGGAACAATGACAGACTCTAGAGGAACAGGCACCTATGGAACTCCTCAGGACAAACAAGGTGCTATCTAGAAGGTTATTCAAAAGTAGCATCTATTTCTTGGCCTGTTTTCCACACAATACCATTACACAGCAAAGCTTCCCTGGGCCATAAGCTCTTGCCTGCAGAACAGCCACAGATGGCATTAGAGGAAAATGCAGAGTAGTGGGGACCCAAACCCTCAGATTACTTAAAGGTGCTAAGGCTGAGCAAAGTGAAAAATTGCAGGTTAAACACATTAAACAAGAACTCACAAGATGCTGTACTTGTACAGATGTGGGTTTGTGGGAGCTCCAGGGGTGCAGCACCACAAGAAAGCCAAGGCTGTGTGCTTGTAAACCTGGAGGCTGCTCCCAGCTGAGGAGCCTGACACAGATAATGGAACTGGTGGGGATGCTGCTGGAGCCAGGCAAACACCAAGGGAATCTTGAGGCATCCCTGTTGGCATGTCTTTCAATTGCATCAAATGTGTCACAGTTCTGCAAAACACAAAAGGCCTTTGCCCCACTTAATTGTATTCGAGAAAGTATTGCCAATCTTACTCCTAGGGGTAAAGGAAGATTTATAACTCAGCTAAGTTATAGCCAAAGAGGCTGCCCAAGGCATGAACTGTGGGTGTTCAGCAAGGCCTAAATTCAGGCTTTAAGTGCTTTTATAAGACTGTAAATCACCTTAACTTTTATACACTGTGGCAACATGGGAGCAGAGGAATGTGGCTGGTCTGTGCTAGTCCCAGAAAAGGTCCTAGATGAGGTCAGCAGATTGGGCAGCAGACGTGCAATGCTGAGCCTTGGAGTAACATGCTCACACTTCTATCTCCCCTGTGCTACGTGCATATGTGACTAGGGCCAAGGGGTAGGAAACAAGCACAGAGATGCCACAGGAACAGAATGCACAAGGACAGCTTCAACACACCATGGGAAGAGCATTGCAAAGCAGTAAGCAAACTGTAAAACACAAGTCAGACAAAACATCTGGCAGCTGCTTCAAATAGTTTTCTGTCTGAAGGGCAGACAAGCCTGCAATAGCTTCAAATCAAAACATGTGCAAGGACAGGATTAGTGCTCCAATGTATTTTGTACAAGCACTGAATGAGTTTTGTTCCCTTCAGCACTGTTTTGTATGCCAAGAAAGGTTTTGCTTTGGGTTAGGTTTTTACTTTTAATAAACTTGACTAAATAAATCCCCATGTATTTCCTTCTCCAGTCAAATGCAAGTTAGTCTCTGGCATAAGATCAAGAGCATTAGGTCTGCATGGGAAGCACATGGGAGAAGAGAGGGGGAACATGCTAGGAAGTGTTCTTTATAATTGTCTTACCTTGTGCAGGGGAGAAGGTGGAACTGCCAAAATAAGTTCTTACAAGTATGATGCACATCCTTTTAAGTTTGCACATCTCAGGCACAGGGAAAGGGAAAATTGCCTTGCGCTGCAACTGGCAAATGACTTGACAGGCACAGACTGACATTTAGGCTCCAACAGGAAAGTTGCTCAAGCTTGGAAGTAAATTCTTAGTTCAGCACATGGAGAGAATTGGCAACTGTCCCATCTCCCCAAAGCCCTTCTGTCTTGACAATGTCATAGCTTCAACCAAGACCCACAATAGGTATGTCTGCTGGCACAGATATGCTGCACAGGAATGCAACCTGTACCTGAGATGGCTTTCTTTTTGGAAGGACTTAACAGCAAGACTAAAGTAATGACATACAAGTAATATGACAGCTACTGAACTCCCCAATGAACACTCTCCCCCTTGCGTGCATTTCTAGACTCGAACTACTTTTGCCAAAGCTCATCTTCCAGGAGTACACGAAAGCGACTCTACTGCTTGTCTGGAGCATCAGGATACAGAAAGTCCCTGCAGAATTGCCACAGCACTTCTGCATCACCAGCAAGGCAACAGCAGGCAAAACGTCAAGGCCAGAAGCCTCCTATAAAATGTAGGAACAGTGCCATGTGCATAAACTTGATTAGTCAGCAGCAGCAGGCAGATGAGATGCTGGCCAGCATGAAAGGGCTGGTTTTCAAGGAGGCCCTGATACAAATAGGACTAGCAATTCTTAATGCTGCTCAGAAAGGAGTGTATCTGCCTGCCATATGCCAGGGCTTGAACACAGGCACTAGCAGGGAAAGGGGGGAGCCACTGATTCATTAGGATTCGCTAATCTGTGATATCATTTGTTGATTCCAGCAGGTCCAATCCCCATCTCATGACTTCCTCCACTGTTACCATGGCACTGTACATAAACACCACAGGCTCCCAGCCCTGAGCAGGTCATTTGTTTCAAATATTCCATGCAGCTGGAACACAAGCCTGTTTGGGTGTCTGGAGCTGAGCATGAACTAATTTCTCAGTCTTCTGCACCCGCCCCACCTTCTGCAGCCTCCAGAACCCCTCCAGCTGCACACCCAGCAAAGCAGAGGCAGCCTTCCCCTGGAAAGAAAGGGGAAGCTGAAGTAAGAGCCAGAAAGTGAGTCCTCCACTCAAGTCCTCCACTACATGGAGCAAAATAAAACTGATTATTCAATGTTGCATGTTTAGGCTTAGGATCTACAAACACTGTCTTCTATATGTGAGGAAAAAACAAGTTTAAGCCATCCAACATTCACAGAATGCTTGCCCTGACTGGAGACAAAGGCAAGAAACCACTTGCTTTTTTTACGAAGCTCTCCTCACCCAGTACCCTTATAAGGCAGTTTATAAGTATAGCTCTGAGCTTGAGATGAGCCTCACATGTTGTAGCGTTTGGATGAACTGATTAAAGCATTTGGTTTCCACACACAAGTTGGTAGCTACAGGGAAGACAAAAAGCACATGGACAGGAGAGGGAATTAAAGCCTTTGTCGTAACTGACAGAAGTACCAAGTCATCTCACAGTCTGGGGAGGCTTAACCTCACCACTGATAGGATTTGAGAGCATCTCTGTGCTGCACAGGTTGAAGGTGTAGCAGACTGAAGGCACAACCCACAAGTGAACACTTTGTACTCCACAGTGTAATCTCCACCTTCTCACAGCCCAGGAATGAAGTCCCTTGTGTAAACAGATCTCAAAACGTATGAAAACACAGCAATTTATAGCAGTGGGTAGGGAGTGACTGAAAACTATTATCAACTGACTTGAGCTAAACCAAGTTCATGACCTAAAGAAGTTACCCAGAACACACTGAAATCAATCTGCCACTTTTCAAGCGCACATCATACAAGAATGACTCTCCCAACACTCAGCTTAACTTGCCACAGCACCTTCTGTAATTCAGTCCGCTGTTCTATTTTACTTTGCTTTCTTCTATCCATCTCCATCCCTAACAGAAAGGATGGTCTTGGTATCAACATAATTAGGTTAGTGATTTTATAGGAGCTGCTTTTTCTGATAGAAAAAGGGAAGTTGTTTGTTGTCATCTAGGAGGGAAATTTGCAAATCCGCCCAATGCATGAAGACAAGCAGAGCTCTACCTATTGAACCTACTTCTACCCATACAAAGAAAAAGGAGTAGGCTTTAGTCAGCTGTAAACCAAATTGAGTTAAGAAACTTAAGCTGCATCTCATCACAGCCTTCCATCCAACTCCATCAGGAGTAGCTATTACTTAGGGCTGTACAAAATCTGAGGTTACCATCCCCTACCACTCTGTGCCAGTAGCTGCATCTTAACCTCCACCTTTTAGATGCCAGCTTTAAGTTGTTATTCTTCCAAGCAGAGACAAGGCCACAACAGCTCCTGCTTTACCTGTTTGAGCTGCCTTCTTGGGAATAAGCTCGCCATTCTTGTAGAAACTAGATAGAGAGCACTCTACTTGATTCATGCAAATGAAAACCAGCATCAAGTAATATTTAATAAAGTTTATTAGGTTACTGAGTATTATCTACAGTCATAAAATAGAAAGGCAGGATTTAAAACTGTACAAAGCAATGTACTGGTGAGGTGAGAAGAGATGGAAACAAGGGAGCACTAAGAGCATTAGAAGTAGGAAGAACACAGCTACTTCCCTGGAGTTCTGGAAGACACTGGTTCGAGTTGAAGGCAACCAAGCAGGGCTCCACACACTGAATATCCTTGTGTCCCACCCTGTAACAGAAACTAGTACAAACCCCTACATTAAAAAAGAAATCATATAACATTAGATTAAAAAAGGGGCACATCACACCCCACCCAGTCTTGGCACCAAATCTGTGCTTTAAAAAATATACTATGCAAGTAGTTTATCTTAAAAAAGGTACCCTACAGCAGCTGTTTAAAACATGGTCTTATACATAACACCACAAATATATATATTAACATTTTCAACAACTAAACTCATTTGTACCTACACAGAACCGAAGGGATAACTCAAGAGCAAAAACAAAATACAAACCAACCACACAAACATTTTTCAAGACAAAGAAATGTGCAAAATAACCCCAGAAAGGCAGCATAGTAACCTGTGGAGAGGTCAAGAGAGCAGCTCCTGCTAGTAAAGGAGTGTCATCCTCTTTACTTGGCTACTGAGGTGAGAATCTATTTGGGATGTGCTGATTTTGCCTGAATTGCTTGTCCTGTTTATTGCAGTTCTCTCCTGTCCCCACCCTCAGCTCTGGAGAGGTTCAGTTTCTTCTTGCTGTGCCTGAAGATCACTGCGTTGGCTTCTGGTAAAGTCTCACAAGCTACATTCTGCAGCAATCACCTTCTGGATTTCTCATTTGCTGATGGGACTTTCTGTGGCCACGCTGCTGCCACCTTCTCTGGGAAGATTCCCACCCACAAATAAGAAACAGAACTATTCTGGCTGCATAGTTAAGTGGAGATTACACTGATGGTCTATGACAGAAGAAAGCCTGGTTTGGATGCCTCTAAGCAGCTTATCTAAGAAGAGAATTCCCTGGCAGAGCCATCAGAGAAACAAAAGTATGTTTCTCTAAAGCCTTAACATGGAACAGGCTGTATGGAAGACAGACCTAAAATACAGGACGTATAGCTGTGTAATAAATCTCAGCTCATACAGCCTGTCTCAACCTACTGAGGGAGAAGTTCATCCCTTCTCTGTGCTCACATCAACAAGGGACCCCTGATCCCAGACTAAAACCTGCAGTTTTAAGTCAGAAAGAAGAGGGCAGGTGAAGACACAGTATGACTGCTCAGTCAGCTCAGCCAAACCCACTAAGAGGCAGCAGAACAGAGAATGGAGCAGGAGAACTGAGAAAGCAATGGTGATAAACAAGAACACAGGATTCACTATGAAATAGCATTAGTACACAGTGAGAAGCCCTGGCAGAGATACTGACATCACTGACATCTCCAAATTAGAAAGTCTCCTGGTGGAAGGGTGCTTGGTTTTGGTTTTTCAGGGCTTGGGGTTGTATTCTTTAATATTTCTTTTTTGGTTTTTAAGAACTCAGTAATTAATTCTTGGTATTCCAGACTCTTCCCTACTCTGCTGGTCACCGCATGCCTTTCCATTCTTAGAACCTGGTTTTAACATTTCCACTCCTAACACCTTCCCTTTCCCCAAATTATGTTCTTCCCTTGAGCTGGTACAGAAAAACCATTCACTCCTAAGCTCCACAACCCAAAGGATCCAGCACAGCCTTTCATCAGGAGAAGCAGGGAAGCACAGAGCTTCTGTAAATGTTCCTTTTGTAAGCATGCTGGGGAAAAACTCCAAAGAACAAAACACTTCAGTTGTGAAACAAGGATTACTTGAGAGTTGCCAATAAGGGCGCATGGAGATCTAAGCAGTGGCAGGAATACTTTGGCCAAGGAGTTCCAACAGTAGTGATGACACGTGGGTGGAGAGCCCACCGCTCGCTGGGTCAACTCTGATATTTCTGCCTTGGCTCCAACTCTCCATCCTTGAACACGAAGGTCATTGGTAGAGCAGGTAACTCTTGAGGGATGCTGGCAGTGGCAGTGTAGGGATCTCATTCAGTCTTTCCTTGCCCAGAGCAAGCCTCACAGCTCGCCGACACAAGTCCATCAAAGGCAGTGGTTCAGCTGAGAAAAGAGACCCAAGACATTAATATACCAACCCACAAGTTACACTTAGAAACCCCATGTGGCAGTTCCCCTCTGCAATACCAGTTATTCAAGTCAGATTCATCTTCCAGCTTGTGTCACTTCCTACAGTACCCAAAAACCATATTAAGATTCACTGAAGTAAAACACTGCAGTGCACAGCCTCATAGCATGATGTGCCATGAGTCGCCAGAAAGTACCATGATTTGTTGATTTGTTTCATATAGTAGTATAACAGCTGTCAACCCCTTCATTTGTATACATGCTTTCCATGAAAAACAAAGCCATCTGTCAAAGCTTCCCATCACTACTTGTACTGTGACGTTTTCCATTAGAGGATTCCGTCCTCCATCAAACCCAGGAAAGACACGAGCCTTTGGCTATCCTTTTTGCATCCAGTACTTACACACACTGAACGAGATAATACTAGTTTTTCAGGAATGGCACATGGGGCCCTTTGATGCTGAAGAGTCATTCACAACATACAGGGTACTAAGGTCAAAGCCAGAGTTAACACATCACAGCTGCACGGAAGGAAGACAGATTTAGTTTCTCACAGCTTCTGTCACTATATCTGTCCAAGCTCACCTTTACACAACACACTGCTCAAGCCTAAGGGGTTTCTCCTCCCCCAAGAAAGGGCTAACACAAAGTCACCCCAAATTAAGCAGATACCTGGACATCCTTCTAACAGCCTGAGGGCTCAGCATGAATCATTAGAAAGCTTCCTTTACAGACATCTTGGGCTAAACACAGACACACCTAAAAACATCCACAGGATGTGGAAGAGTTTGGCTGAGAAGCTGTAGTTTTCAAGAACCTTGATAGAAGCCAACAGCTTCAACTTCCACTGTACAAGCCAAATTAATCTGACTGTTCATATAACTGTTTTTAACAGCTGAGAGACAGGGGAAGCTTTGTTTTCTCTGAACATGTCACGCTACACAACATTTCTCATCAGACTTCATTCCATCAATAAGGTGGATGCAAGCTCTGCCCTTCCAGGTTCAAAGATAACAAACAGCTAACGTTGAAAAGCTGAAGCAGAAGTGTTGTCAGTAGCCCCTGCTCAGGCCACTCCTGAGAAAGTAAACAGTCCGACTGCTCCATGTAGAAAACACTTCCAGTGAGAAGTGGAAAAAAGCTAATTTTCATCTCATGTTTGGCAACGAGTCTGTGAGAAGGAGAGTTTGTTAGCTGAGGAGAGACTTGGTAACAGAGTCAGGAAATGCATGCTTGAATTGAGCTGTCTCCTCCTCAACTTAGCAGCCAGAGCTGAACTAATGCCCTGTTCCCCTCTCTCCTTCCCCACTGTGGATCACAAGCTGTTACCTGCTCCAGGGGAGGCGGCAGTGGAATGTTTTCTTCTAACAGTTCTCCAAAGTTCTCCCAGTGCTTGAAGCACTGATTATTCTGAGGAATCCCCTCTATACGCACCCCTCTTCTGCACTGACAGCGGGCTGGAGAGCAAACGGATCCATCAGGGCAGTGCTGTTGCTCCCCAGGCCCCACCATGTGTCACACAGGTTCTGTGCCACAAGTGAAATGAAGGCTCTCAGCCCAAAGTACCGCTGGTCTTGCCTGCTCATGACCTGCTTCAGGATCCATGCTGCCTCTTCTGCAGGGACAGGTCCTGACTGCTTGACTGCACGTCTCAGCTCAGGCTGCAATACTGCCAGAGAAGCCTGCTACTGGCAGCATTCCTTTGGCACTTCCCAGTGTAGCTTACTCTTAAACCACTGGGATACAAATATGCTGTATTCAAAGCTTGTCCCAATCACTCCTGCTCTGCATGGAGATAGCTGGGACAGAGGCATTGTCTAACCAGCACCCCAGAGGACAAAGGGCCCTGACCTGCAAAGCCTACAGACATTAGCATAACAAGCACATTCCAGTTTAATGGCCTTAAAAGGAAAGGATCTTCTTCCCAGAGTTTAAGGACAAGAACTTTGTCCTCATCTAGTTTGCACTGATAACCCTGTCTGAAAGGGGGCCTCAAGACCCAAAGAGAAAGCACACACATATCTGACCTCCTTCCATTCACAACCACTACAATCACTGGACAGTGTTGCTATTGAAAGCTCAGAAGTGGCTAGAGCCAGACACCTTCTTTCTGTCTGTGCCAAAATAGCATCCCGTCATTCCTGGCCTTATGCCCACAATTCACTCCTATGCTGAGAGCACATTACAACCAAATCCAATAATGGAGGTGGCCATTTCCTTGCTAAGTGCAGTTTTATGCCAACAGCTCCACAGACTTGCTGGCTTTGAGGGGAGCTGCAGGCTTTGGCTTTGAACCCTTCAGAAACCCCTGGATACTGTAAGCTGGTGTGGCACAACGAGCCAGGCTTCTTTCTCTTGGTGAGAAAATGCTTTGACAAGAGCTCTCTATCTGGTCTTGCTGAGTTGAAGCACACTTCTCAAAGCACTTTTGCTCCTATCCCTTTGCAAGGCTTTCCTGGCTATTCTAACTGCTCAGCTTTCGGGGTGCCCACTGTCAGCTTTGTTGTAGCTCATGTCACCAGTGTCAGGGGTTTGCCATTGTTTGACCAGCATTAGGACACGTTCTAAAGCACACATCAGAGCCCAGTATGCTACAGCTTCAGGCAGACACTGTTCTGGAAAGCAGGGGAAACACTGCTCTTTTCATATCAATATAGCCAAATTCATTTCACTAACATCATAAATCCAGATTTTAATCCACTTCCTTTACCTCTCTCCTCCACCCTACACAGAGGACTGAGTCACAGTCTGGCCCCATGGGAACTTCTGACTATGAGAGATAACAGACTTAAGCACATTTGGACAGCCAAATTTATTACTAAAGAGATTGATGCCCCTATTAGTAAAAGGCCTGGCATGCAAGTTGGGCTGGCTTACAGCATCCAGCCCCACACTAGAAAGGAGCACACCCTGCCTTGAAACCAGCAGAGAAAGGAGCTGCTTTTCGGAAGATGAGAGTCCCGTTTCCTTAGACAGGGACAGATCTTCACACTCTGGCCAGCAAGGGATTTTAAAAGTCCCTTCATTAGCCATTGGAAGAAGATAATTGCCCCTTAATGTTTCCTGTGAAGGGACATCAGGATTACACCCCCAACAGTACAATTGTCAGGACATTCTTGTTGATACTTGGGTAGCAAAACAGAAAGGCTTCCCATGTCTAGACAGATAGCTGGCATCACCTCCCCAAACCCTACTTACTCCCTGTAGTGCCTTAGGAACAGTACATGTGTACAGCCAAACTGTTAGAATTAGCCATTAAAGTTTCAGAGCTGTATCCTGCAATCCTTCTGCAACAGGAAGTCCTCACCTCTCTAGAAGAATGAAAACCCTCCCCAGGATGGCCTAGTAAGCCTGTACTTATGTAGCACATGGACCCGTGCTGTTAGAACTAGTGCAAGAAGTTATACTCACGGTCAAGTCCGTTCAAGTAGCACATCCGTATTTCACAGTGTCCCCACACTGCGCTTACCACTGGATATAGCTTTTTCCCTTTGAGTCCTCGAAATGCAACACCCATGTACTGCCCATCTACAATGAAGCTCAGTGTCCCATCGTCCATGTCCAGAACCACCAGGAAAGAATCCGGCACAATGAAAGTTTCATCTGGTTCTAAGAAGGCAGGGTAGGTTTTACTTGGCTGGTTCTTGCCATCATGGTACAGTCTGTTGCGCCCTAGGTCCCAGCCCCAAGATTCATGGTTATTTCCTACCAGCGTTGTGTATCCTACTGAATGCAAAGGGGCATCTGCTGTTGCCACCCCGACCACAGCATGTGTGCCTCGCTGCCTCATTGCCCACGTGATCTGCCACACGTGGAGTCCTCGAGTATATCCCACTTTGCCTCTGATGGCATCTGTACTCTGAGCCACCGGATGCCGGTGAAATATGAGTTTGTCATCCTCTTTCACAAACACATTCAGTGAGCGATCATCATTGTTCCATGAATGTAGTAACTGCACTTCATAGGACACCGGAGGCATGTCCAGTAGCAAATCCAGACGTGTGGGTTTGCTGTAGTCGAGTCCTTGGAGTTCCTGTTTCAGTGGCCTGTATACAGGGTCCCTCATATCCACAGTCTTTATCCCACCTGTGACCTTCTGACCCATGTTGTGTTCTGATTTTGCCTATTTATAGGCTCATGGATTTAGCCGGCTGCTCCTGCTGGCATTCAGCCCTACAGAACAGGTTGCCAGGAGACTCTGTCAAGATGTGCACCAGTCAGTATTGCCTAATGGATGGAAAGAAAAACAAGGGAAGAGTTAAACATCACCATACACAGCCTTGTAGGCAACATCTACAGAGCACTGCTTTAATCTGTTTATCCTGACAACTCATCCTTCCCTTCTACCAGCACAGCAGGGTAATGCACGCTACTTATGCAGTATGCCTGGCATAGCAGAGGTAGCACACAAATCAAATAGATAGGTACAAAGTTTCTAGTGTCCCCTTCAGAAAGGCACTTGAATTTCTGCTCCTAAGGAATGAACAGATTCAGCCAGAGCTCATCATCTCTTCTCACTGAAGGCACTGCTGCTAATTACTGCATCACTAAACAGTAAGAGAGCACATTTGTACTTAGACTGCATCCAGCAAAGCTTGCTTTTATATCATGATCACTTCTATGTTGTCCAGAAAAATTTGAGAGTTTAATCAGGGCAGAAGACTCAGAACTCCATACACAGTAATGCTGCAGACTTAAGTCTCCCCTGTTTATCTTCAGTTGGAAAGAAGACTGATGACAGGGTCTTGTATACACATAGTTTTGCCTGGTCTTCCTGCCCTAGTTCATACCATAAGGTCAGGCTGAGCAAGACATCCCAGTGAAGGCCCAGGCTGCCCACTGGTGTTCACCACTCCAGCTTCTTCCAGCCACTATGGAGAATTTCCCCTGCCAAAGCCATATCTGTAGCTATCCACAAGGGAGCCAAAACACACAGGGCACGTAACAGAAGAGAACCCCAACAGCTTCAGTCAGTTTTTCAAATATAGACCTGAGTTGACAATTGCACTGCCTTTGGACACTGTAGGATCATGCTATAGCTGACTGGTTGTTCTTGGGGAACCCTCTAGGACATAAGCATCCCTAGAATAAAGGCTACATACTGCAAAGACACACACAAGGAATGGCAGGATAACAACAATAGACAAAATTTTCTTCCCTCAGCACAAGCAGTTCCAAAGAGAAGCAAAGCACTTATCACAAACCATCTCCCCACAGCAGTGATCAAAGAAGGTAAGAGCCAAGCAATAAAAAGGAACGCTTCTCCACCTGGAGAGTTACAAACCTTCCACAGAGCAGCCAGCAAAGCAGCCAGCAGCCATTGATACAGGTTTGAGCATCCTCTGCAGCCCCACTAAAGCTCTGCTAAGTACCTTAGAGGCCGGACTGCAAAGCAGCAGACAAAACCCGCTGGGTCCAGCCTTGGGGGATGCCCATTCCAGCAGCTGTAGGCACTATTAGCACTGCTGAATTCCTGGAGTCAAAAGCAAATAAACCTGCTGTATGCTGTCTTGAATAAGCAGCTTCAGTTGGGGCAGCTTCTCTTCTCCAAAAGGAAAAAAATCCCCAGCTTGAGAAACAGGATCCAGGGGGAGGAGCAAGACACTTCTCACAGCTCTGCAGTTCTCCTTCCAGATTTCAGAGAAACCTCTGAAGCCCCGAAGCCAGCTTGGCTACATCCAGTACTAATTCACTTCATGTACCTCTCCTCCAGTACTGCATCCACGAGAGCGTCTCTGCTCTCACTCAGCAACACAAACAAGCTCCTAAGGCAGCTGCCAAACTGGGGGCAGCTATTAGGAGAAGGAGAAGTGGGAGGGGAGGGAACCAGCTTTCTAAGAAAAAAAAGTGTTATTTTAACATTTCCTGAAGTGAGGCAATCATGCAGGGCTCCTGCCAGCTGCACTCCCAGCACTCACAACCAAGGACCTCATCTGGCATAGCAAATAGAGCATGAATCATATCTGGTTTAAAAATAAGGTTACTGGACCTAAACAGCAAAGCTTCAGCTAGAAGGTGACAGGGAAGGCTCATGTTTGCTCTAGGTGAAGGAGCAATTCACCAGCTTCCTAACAGGTTTGTACTACTAGTCTAGAATATGCCACTGGAACAGTGAACTCAAATTGTAGGTCTTAAGAGAAACAAAACTACTTTTCCTTCCCTCTTTTTAAATACGGGAAGAAAAATGCCCGAGGGTCTTTAAAAGTCACATCCCAACACACAAGCTGTCAAACAAAGGCTGTCAACAGGGCACTGGCTAAAGCATACACGGAAATCTACAAGCAAATTCAGCTGTTGGAATTGTGATCAGGATAAAGCAGCAAAACATTGTCAGGAGGGAGGCAGATTTCCTAAGAGCTCCACAGTGTGCATGACAACACTCCATAGGAAGCTAGAACCAAAGTGGGTTATTGGTGCCGACGGCTCCGAAGCACAAAACCCTCAAGAGAAGTTAAGAGAACACAAATCTGTGCTCTCCAGTAGGAAAACAATGCCATGTTCCTTAGGGCTTGTTGCCTTTGGCAAACAAAGGCTTCAGCGCACTTTTCTAAAGGCTGTTGCACCACAAAGGGAATCACCACTGTGAAGGACAACAGGGATTTCTGAAGCACACGGGATAGGGATACCTCTCATTGTCTGCTCCAGAAAGAAAGCAGCTCCTCCTGAACACAAGCACCCTGTATTTAGTTAGGATACTTTCCCCAAGTAAGCTATTAACACTAGATGAAGGACAACAGCTAGAATACAGCAGAGAAAGGGGGAAAGGCACAGATTGGAGCAAAGGGGTGGGTTAGAGTGAGAACGGGCCTAATGCTGAACACCACATGCCAAGCTCAAAGTGCAACATGGCTGCTTATTGGGGCAAGGCAACAATTCCTGCTCAGAGCTGGCTCCATTGCTCCTGGCACTGGTCTAGAAGTGCAGGGTGGCACCTTGCCCTACAGCCAGGAAGCTCAATTACACCCTCAGTCTTCAAAAGGAAAAGCCTCATCATGCACAAGACAATACAGGTACTCTCACTCAGGAGAGATACAGGAAAGCTCTCCATCTTCAATGAATGGCTTAATGCCGTAGGCAGCTCGATATGAGACACAGCCAGCCATAAATGAACAGATACGCGAGGGAATTAGCTACTTCAAAGTCTTTGAGCTGTTCCAGGTTGAAGTACAAGTGTAAGCACTGAAAGTGCTTTTATCTGGCATTATCAACAGCTCAGGCTTGCTGCAATTCTGCTCTGCTTTGTAAACACAAGCTCATCCCCATGACGCTCTGTTCTGCTCCCATACTATTTTCAGTGCTTTTGTTCACCTCTAGGCTTAAAAGCTTTAGAATAAAATTATAAGAGCATCTCAGGAAAACAAATATTCACTGCTATTTTCAGGGAGATTGAGATCTCCCTCAGTTTAACTGCTCTGACCAAGTAGGCAATTTGCCATACCAAAGATACGCCAGGTTTCAAGACCACTGCTGGCTGCAAGTAGAGCAAGGCAGGAGACAGCAAAGGCATTTCAGAGGCAGATGTTGAAGTCCTTGCTGCTGAATGGGGAGAACACAGCTCCAAAGAGTATATATGGCAGAGCAGAGCTGTGTCCATCTGTTTACACACTGACATGAACCAGGCAAGAAAACTGCCTATACAGACTCCTCCAGCTTAGGCAGTCACCTTGATCTAGTTCGTCAGTATGTTGGGTACCACAGGACAGAGGCATTCTCTGTGCCCATTGACACAGTTTACCCCCTTCAGCTTGCAGCGAACCTCAGGATGCAGCCAAGAACCCAGCGAGGCAGATGATCTGCTGTGGATAGTTAAGACCTGCATGATGTTTTGTCCCCCAGTATGAATCGAACAGCTAATCTTGATTTCAATTAACCTCTCTAGTGTCCCCCAAAACCTTGCCTGCATGACGCTAAGCAGGCTTTTAGCATCACACAGCTAGGTTTAAAGAAGCCATCCACATTCAAAACAAGGCTCCTTACTGCTCCCTGATGATTCACTTCATTCCTACCTATTCAAACCCATTCACCTCATCCAAACACATGCTAGAAATGCAGTCCAAGCTATCAATACAGTGAACTTAAGCCAAAGAATACTCACCCACTGTTTCATCTGAAGCCAAATGGCTGTTCTTTCCCATGCATGTTATATCACCCAGTGGGAGGTTACTTTGGGTACCTACATCTCACAGTGATGTAAGAACTTTAACAGGCTGCTGTGCAGATTTCCAGCTCCATGAGGAAGCAACTTGCACAGCAGCAAGAACCCTCAAAGTCCCACAGTCCAACATCTGCACACAAGGCAAAGTATTAGTACTTGCCACTCAGGAGCCACTGTCACTGCTGGTTCCAGTAACTAACACAACTCCTGAGCTGTCAAAGTGCTACCAGAGGCATAGTATAGCACTGATGATTCACAACTGAAAGATTCAGAGCAGAGTTCTTAGAAGCATATCTCCAAAATAAAGGGAAGCAAAAAACCCTCAAACTTATTGCAAGACACCCGCAGTTGTTAAAACACCTGTGAGGCACTCAGCCACTGAAAACATCTGTGTTCTGGAGGCTGGAGGCTAGCAAACCATTCTTCTTCAGTTAAATTTCACCTGAAATAAGGAGCAGAACCACCTCAGTTACAAGAAGTTTGATAACTTTAGTTCAGAAAACTCATGACTCCTCATAGGTCCTCTCTTGTGCCTACAGAACATCCAGCTGGAACTCCAAGAATACAAGAAGGCTCTGAAATACCTTGATTTCCGATCCAGTTTTTATTTCTTCAAGTCAGTTGACTGGGGCTCTGTTTTCCCCCTTCTGTAACATTGAGTGTGCTGCTACACTGAGACCAGATCTTTTAACACCCTGGCATACTCTGGGTGCTCAACAAACAATGAATCAGAGCCCTACCATGAAGATCTCCAGCCTGGAACACAGCTCAGGAAAAGGAAATATATAGTCTGCACATGGGCATTTCCTTGCTTACAGCTCGGAAAGCTGAACTACAGCATCCCAGATGGTACTAACAATGATACTAAAAGACAACTGTTTTGCTCATGTTTCCATCAGTTTTCTAGTAAAACTTAAAGCTTGGTCCATATTCTTAGGCTACATGTTCAACCCACATGCCAACAAAAGAGCTACACTACTTCTAGTTTGCTGACTAACCTGCTGGCAGCAGCTTACCCGGGGACACCTTTCAAATCCTTCAAGTATGTGCACAACCTGTACGTTGTTATGACTCCCCACAAACATCCTCCACAATGCCAGCCCATCTTGAACATGATTCTAGAAGCTGCTTCACCACCAGAGGTTTTACCCTTCCTCCCTTGGGGGTGGCTAGGAACACATCCCTTGATCATGCAGACCTTGTGTAAAACCAAGCTAAAAGCAACGATGGAGCAGCAGCACTACAGAATAACTGGGGCAGAGAGAGAAGAACTTGCATGCCTCAAATAGCATTCAAATTTTAGCCTCAAAAGACCAGGATGCTCCATTTTCCCTGGCGTTGATTCTTAGCACCACAAGTACACACCTGCCTTGGACTGGGTATTTCTGCTTACTGCAGATGCTGGTCACATAAACTTGTGACACTCCACCCAGCATTTACTTATGCCATCACCTTGCCAATATTCTGGCTTTAGCATCCTGCCCACCCCACTAAACAATGATCAAGCCTTGGGGAAAGAGAGTCAGCTCACCCATGCAGTTGAAGTTCCAGTGCTATGTTAGCAGAGACGGAGCAGCTATGGAAGAGATGACAGGACCAACTGTACTAACAACATGGCTAGGACTAGCTTGAGTGTTGCAATTCTGCTCAGATCAGGACTGGGCAGGCAACCTCAGTGCACAGCAGTGGTTTTGGCAGCCAACAGCCTCGCTGCTTGTGCCACACATAGAGGGTTGCCACAGGGGCAGCTTCCTCAGCCCCACCTACTGAAGAGCAGGGGTGGTTTGGATCAGCAGGTTGAGCTGCTGGCAGGGCTGTGTGGCCTCCACAGAAAGTGAAACTGCACTCACTGAGAGCACAAGAAGTTGGGCAAGGAAGAATTGAGCAAGATGGCACGTGTCCCAGCGACTGGCAAAGAGTCAGCACTGTCCTCCAGCAGTGTAAGAGGCCCCTGGTAAGTAACTGCTCCCAGTACACCAGGGATGGTGAGAACAAGGCAGTTGATTTACCTATACGACAAAGTTAAGCTGCCTCACTAAGCAAACAGCCTCATTCATCTACTAAGCAGACACCAAGCGTTCTGCTCCTCTGTACATTAAGCAGCTAGCATTAGCATGCCCACCTGAGACCTACCAGACCTACCTTTCTTCTGCCCAAGGAAGCCAGAAGCATGTCATCATACAATGCTGCTAGGGCTTGCAACCACTAAGAATCTGCTTGTCTGTACCAGCAGCGCACTCCAATATTGCTCTCCTTGGGATAACGTGGACTGCAGAAGATTCCTAGCTACTTCTGCAGTGTTGCCAGGCAGGGTGATGAAGGCACCAAAGCCTTCTCACACTAGGTGTGAGATGTCTGGTTCCCCAAAGCAAAGCACTGAAGTTATTTACAGCAGCACATCTGAGTAAACTAAAACCTAAAGTAAGAACCACCCCCCCATTTTCAACTCAGCACTTAACTAGAAACCAACTTAAGCAAGCTTCAACTGTTCAGATACCCCAGGCAGTTCCTGTTAACTGCAGCACTGCAGGACCTAGCAGGAAATATTAAGGAACATAAGAGAGGTTACTTGCAAAGTATCTTGCAGTGATGGAGCAACTCAGACAAAAGGAGTTCAACAAGTTCACCCCAGATCGCTCCTGTCAAAGGCCAGTTACCAATGGCAATTTTGGTTGCAGAGAAGCTACAAGATTTCTGTAAATGGACACAGTGACCTTGGGCTGGTTTTCCTCACACAGAAAGTTTAGGCATGTTTCAGAAAGGTCATGAGCTCTGCATAAGGCAGCTCACAGGTACCTCAGGAATGCCGACTGCATGCTAAAGACCAGACACAAAGTCTCCTCGAGGCTCTTTAAAATAGCTTCTTAGAAGCAGATTGCTCAAAGATGCCTGTGACAATGCCATCTTTCGTGGGCATCAAGTCAAAAGCATCAAACCTTTGGAGTCAAGTTCTCCTTTCCACTCAAACCCTGTACTTAAAGTGACAGGCTCTTGCCTAATAAGCCTTCAGAACCACAGTCAAACGTGTTCTTCCACAGGCTCTGCCACTTATGACTAATGTGTGTTCGTATCAGGACAATGGGACTCTGGCTAGGAACAGTTCATATAGTAGTAGTGTCACATCCAGATGTTAGCAGGAGTTAAGCCATTTGCTCCGGGTTCCAAACATTGCTGCTGTACAACAAATTTACTCCGAACATATCCCTAGCATTGTATAACACTTCCTCACAGGCAGACAAGTGCCTGTACTGCAGACTAAACAGCACTACATGGCATAAGAAGGCTTGCTAAGTTCACAATTGGGCCCAAGAGAAACCATGGTAAAGTGTGCACAGGGAGTAGAAAAGCTGAACAGACCAGAAAGCCACCAACTGAAGCTCTTGCCCATAAGGCATGATGGAGCCCTGGCTTAACCAGCCCATACTGAAATAACAGCTCTGCACTGAGAGATCTAGCCAGAGTCGCTTCCCATGTCCCACGGCTGCAGCACTGACCTTCCTTACACCTCTCCCCTTTGTCCTAACTTCCTGCATTTACTCATAGCCAACTGGTGAAGTCCTGTTTTCCAGCAGCGAATTTAAACTCCATTCCGGCAAGTATTTACAGGCCATGGTTACAAATGCAGAAGACTGACTCAATGAACTTGGATTCCAGGTAGAAATCAGCATCTCATTCATGCTTCTGCCACGAGAGAAGCCTGTCACATGCTCAAGTGACAGCTCAGCTGGCAGCCTAACCACTTGCCTGTGGCTCTGAAGTTAACAATACATACAAATGAATTACAGACACTGCTTGGTTTTAATGTAAAGTTGTGGGCAAGCTGTAGTGGGGACATATTGCTGATGATCAGATGTGTCAAGTTCAGCTTTGAACCATAGATAAGCACTCCAGATAGATTCTTTTGGTGGAAATAACCAAGCAGCTGTGGTTTGGCAGTCGGTCTGAGCTGAGACAGCACCTCTACATAGTGCTATAGGAGCAGAATGACACTGTAAGAACAGAGGTGTGACAGCAGGGGCACAAAGCAACTCAGCAACTGCAGAGAGCCTGGAAGCAACTAGTGAGTTGGTACAATTACTACACCCTTATGTACAGCCCTGTTCTCAAAGTGCTTTGCACACCATCAACACAGCCATTCTGGAGTGCAAGCTGCTCACAGCTGATTGCAGTGGTTTGAGCAGCTTATGGGAGGTTATAGCACTCCAGCTACAACATGTTCCACCAGCACAGCAAGTTCTCTGCCTGCTTCAGCATGCAGATACCCACTTGGAGAACACAGCAGCACCAGATCAAGTATCTTCCAGACCAGGCAAGCCATCCCTCCCACACACAGGGTTCTCATCACACTGGCCACATTTAGCAAAGTCAATTTTTAACTCCTGGAACCACTTCCAGGCTAAACCTATCAGCCAAGTGATGCTTTTCCTCACTGCTTGTGGCAAGAATCCATTTTCTGGGGATAGAGCTTGCTTGTATGAAATTAAGGCTGCTTGATATATAACTATGGAAGGCTGCTCCCAGGTTGCTTCAGTAGTCTTGGCCTTAAGAGAAAGGCGCTTGTGTCTCAGGAGAACTTGTTCCAAGGAGATAAAAAAATTCAGTCTAGTGCAGATGTGCCAACAGCAGAGGTCACCTGCAGACAAAGTACTAAAGGAAATCACACAGGTATCAGGAAGGAAGATGACAAGCCTCTTTTTTTCACCTTTATGCCTTTGTACCTGTCCAACCATCTTCAATTCATTTCTCCTTGTGTTATTGAGACTCTGCATGCAACCAAGTGTCCAGAGGAAGCCTCACATCCCACAGGCTGCAATCTGTGCCTGGCACACTGTAAACAGAAAACCCCAGTTCTATAAACAAGCTGCACTTGAAAGAATAGGTCATGGGACTGAAGTACCCAGAAGACTGTCTAACAGGACTTGTCTTACAACTTCCCTGTCCCTTAGCAGTCAACTCCATCCACACTGCTTTTCTACTGCCACACATGCTTAAACAATGGCCTACTTCTTATATTCTCCTATAACCAAGGATTATCCTGAGGCTTCTGTTCAGACACCATATAGCACTGCCCTTTGATAAGGGCTTTCAGAGAACATGGTTGTCATTTTATCTGTACAGGAGCTTCTCAGCTCTAAGACAGCCAAGCACTAATGCAGCCAGCACGGAGCGTCTCACATGCCCTTATCCTCAGGACCTATAGGCTAGAATGCTACTCAGGAAGAAGTCCCAGAGTCTCCAGGGCTCTTAGTCCAGCCTAAAACACTTGAGGAAGAAGCCAGCATTCAAGTCTGCCTTTGAACTGTGCCTTAAAACGTAGTTATCAAAAGATAACTAGTGTCAGGAAAACAGAGATGACAAAGGTCCCTGTCCTGTCAAAACTACATCACTGGTCTGCTTTAGCTTCCAATTCAGACACAGTTCAGTCACAATGATTATGTTGGCCAGCTACTCAAAAACTTCTGTTTGAAACTCATCTGGAGGCAGAAAGAAGCAGGGGAAGCAGGACAGGCTACCCTGGCACCCCAGTTACTGGCTGGACCAGAAGATGATCATCAGGTCAGGTCTTGTTCTAGTGTAATGAAAACCAGTCTATTAGTTATTGTGTTCTCTTCCTCCATCCCTCATGCTGCTGTACCAATGCAGTTATCACTGCAATCACACTGAAGATGGATTTAGGGAACCAATCCATGACAATGCTCCCAAAGCTGTTCCACTGCCGTGTGCTGCAGACGTTTGTTCCAGCTCACAAGAGGAGCAGAAGCAAGCAGCAATTACTTTGACAGTCACTACCCTCCAGAAGCCATTCAGCAGGAGGAGCAGCAAACTGTGCCACATTGGTGTCTGTACAATCAAGTCAGCACCTGACCAAATTACCATGCCTGCCTAATGTTTTTCCCTCCTTCCCTGGAGCACTGAAGCCAAACATCCCAAGATAGGCTGCATTTAGAAAGGCATTTCCTCCACAATTAAGCCACCATAGATTTTAAATAGTAGATGCTTATGTTCAGAACTATTTGCATTACAGAAGCCCACATAATCCATCACGAGCCACCCTCTTGCATTAGAATTCCCTGCTTTTGGTTCTTTCTCCACGTAGTAATTTGCAGCCTACACAGCGCAGTGCCAATCCGCACGTCCATGTAAGTATCTTGATTCATTAGTTTCGTCTGACAATCAGTAGGTGGGAAGGGAACAGTGGGTGGAAAGAATGAAGCTTTGATGTTTTTACCTCTATCCAAAGCCTCCATTCCTATATCAAAAGGGCTTTTTTGCCCACCAATATAAGCCATCAGGACAAAGGTTTTAGGAACAAAATGCTGCTTCCCCCTTCAAGGAGTTAATGCATTACTGTGGTTTAATGCTGGCAGCAGCTGGATTAAAACCAAGCCACGTCCAAATTCTCAGCAGTCACCTGCCAAAACTCCCATCTCCTGCCTAGGTGACAACACGACAGAGCAAAGGCTTGTGGAGCTGGATCTTGTGCCATGTCTGCCAGGTCACAGGTCAGCCTCCTGTTTCAGCTGTCCTTGGCCTAGAAGCCAAGGTTAAGAAGCCTCTCTCATATGCTGTTTGAAGGAATGGGGGAGGCAACATGGCTGGGCTTGTCATAGCCTTGAGTAGATCTATGGGATCCCTATTGCTGGAAGTGCTAGTTTTTTCCTGGATAGCTGCTCTGCTGCTTTCAGTGGGCAGAATAAGGCAATGCACAACACCTTCATAAACACAGATCCCATCAGGAGTTGGATGAAGTCAGCTAGTACACCCCAAGTATTAATACTTGAGAGTGTTACTAATACACGAGAACAGGAACTGAGCTCTTACAGTATTAGGAGTCACATAGATGGGGGTATTATAGACCCGAAAAGCAGCATTTTCTCAAACAGATGGCTTGAAAACGTAAGGTACACAGCGGATTGTGAGGATTCCAATCCCTGCTCCTGAAAGTAATACATTGTACACTCAGGAGATTTGTAAAATCCATCAGGATTCCTTCTCTCAGGAAAACCACAGCAGTTCAAGCTCTTTTAACATTAAGATTGCCCAGCTAGAGCAGCCTCCTTCCTCTTTCCAGAGATGTCACAAGTACTGGTAACACTAAAGCAAAAAACCCCACAGCAGAGCAGCTGCCAAGCACCAGATTACTCAGCCTTTTGCCCTCAAATAGGTTTATTGTGTCTGAAGCTTCCGTACATTTATCTACATCAAATACATCTCTGCCAGAGGGGAAATTGTGCAAGTGTCTGGTACCGCTCATCAGCGCTATGGAAAAAGCCTAGTTGCAATCTGGGCTGAGTACTAGTGACAGATAAGCCTTGGTCCATTGCAACAGTGTCTCTCTGCTCAAGCAGAGCATTGGACTCAAAGCACCACAAACAGAACGCTGTTCACTGCAAACCAGGGCAGAGCAGTACATTCAAGTCACAGCAAAACCAGCGCCTTCTGGTGCATACCTGGGGCTGCATTCCATCCCTGCTTCCTTGCCACTCCAGCACATCACTTTCCTTGGATCTGCATTTCACCCATTTGACAGGCAGCAATACCACTGTCAACCTGCACATGGGGTACGAGAAATGGTCTTTGTGAGAGTAGAAGATCACTGAAAGTGTTGTTACACACTTACTGTTGCATCACAGGGAAAGGTGAACAACAGGACCACAGAGGACACCCCACAAACTGCCTGCTACAGAGGAGGAAATCCAAGGCCTTGCACCCTTAGTACCAGCAGGATGGTATTCAGTTCCTCACAGAAAGCTGTTTTATCCCTGATATTTAAGGAAGCAAAGATTAGCTTTTCTTTCTCCTCCAGTTTTACGATTTATTTACATTTGCATCCTCAGCAGCTCAGCTGGCATCCTCCTCCTCATACTCAACATAATGCTCTACTTCAAGTTCATCCTTCTCATCCTCCCTTTTACTGTCTGCATTTAGTCACAGCAGTCCTGCCAGTCAGTAGGATGGAGGTAGGAGGACTCCCATCCGGTCATGCAAGCTTGCTGCTATTTTTCAGGGAGGAAATAAGCCCCTCAGTCATGAACTAATGAGCTTCCTGACTGAGTCTTTTCCACCTGATCAGATACTATGACAATCAAATCATGAGACTTAAAAAACTCATTCTAAAACCCTGAGGCTTAATGCTATTCATGATCTGTGCATAGCTAGCATGTCTTTCCACACATGACCAGTGCTGGAGCATAACCCAACCCATACAGAGCTTGAAGCAGACAAAAAGAGCTGAGGAGGATGCAGTATTAACAAGCACAATTTCTCCCCAAGCTCTTTGCTTCCACCAGCTCATAAACTGCAGCCTGCCCCAGCCTGTACAGTGTCTTCCTCCACCCTTTCACCACCAGGTCAAGAGAGAACATTAACTGTGCTCCTTTGACCTGTCATGATAGTCACATCTCTCTTTATAGAAGGGCTGACATTAAGCAGTCAAGCTAAGTGCCACAGATGCTCTGCTGTTTAGCAACTGGTTTATGTATTGTCTTAGTAAACAAGAAGTAAGCCTGGAAGGTAGAAAGCATGCTAAAGCCTTGGGCAGGAGTGCCTAGGAAGCAAAACACCTTCCAAAGATACATTTAACTGATCTTATACTCTGCAACTCAGGACCTCCTGAGACCCTTTCTAGCCTGGCCCTGCGATAGATCAGTCTTGTTGGCTATCAACCAGGAAAGCAGCCTGCCCATTTCCAGAAACTCCTCTTAATAATATCAGAGCAAGATGCCTATACAAACTTACCTCCTAGAATCAGACTAATTCAGGCTGGAAAGGACCTCAGGAGGTCTCTAAGCCCATCTCCTCCTCAAAGCAAGGTGAGACTAGGTTACAGCTTTATCCAGCTTAACCTCACAAACCTACAAAAGAAGACTGTACAACATCTGGACACACCGTTGCAATGCTTGACAAGCCTCATGGTGACAAAACTCCTTGTACTTAAGATTGAGCATCTTCCTCCCCGTTCAAGTCATTCCAGTTTTTTAGGATGAATTTAGTGTTAAACCTCAGGTCAAATAAACCCTAAAGAAGCAAACATAGTTCAACCTCTTGTACCAGCTGCTATTGCCCCCTTACTGACAGCATGTTAAGCACTAAGCACAGATTCAGTTCACAGGTCTTTGTCTTACCTTGCCCCATGGTAAAACTCAGCATTCCTCCGCAAAGTTCACCCACATTGCTTCATTAAAGGCTTCTTAAACGTTGGAAAAGAAAACTGACGTTACATCCTTGTGTATGAAGACCCAGAAGATCTTTCATAGCTTCACCTATAGAGTCAGATCTTTCCTGTCCCGAGGGCTGTGGAGACTGAGGTGTCACCACTGAAGACAAGAACCTCACAAGCGGAGACAGTTGAGTCAGAGGAAGTGATTTTTTTTTCATACTCTTGAGGAAACCAATCTGTTCATTTAAGCAAAATGATGGGTTTAGAAGTCAACCCCTACAGAGGTATCACACAATCATGCCAGGGGCTTTAAATCAAGTTTAGGCTTCCTAACCCAGAAACTTGTCAGATTCTTATTCTTCAATGCCTCCATGCTTACCTGCCTGTAAGCAAAGAGGGGGCCACAGGAGGCTTTAAGTCTGGTGGTTTCAGTAGGATTAGGCAGACCTGAGAACAGCCAGCTCCAAAGAGAAGCCTTTCACAATTCATCTCCAAAAGCATCTGGCTTCTGCCATGTCCCAGGAGGTATCTCCCTCAGCCCCTACTCTCAGTGAGACCTGGGACCCATAACCTGCATATCAGATAGTTCTTGTAACATGCTAAATGAAGCCAGCAACATATTTTTCCCTCCATGCCCTGATCGCTACCCAAGCCAGCCATGGTTTATGTTTAGGAAATCCTCATTCCCCAAAGTCACCTGCTACATAAGCAATGCTGTAAGCTCAGCCTTATCCACCAGCTGCCCTCCCTATGAGGGCAGGCATCCCCCTTGAAAACAACCCTCCCAGAGCAAGCAGCTTGGCCCCACCACCCCTTCACAAGTACTGCACCTTACAGGAACAGGGCTCATCTTTTTAAGTGAAAGATGAAAGCCAGAAGCTGCAAGGTTCATGAGCCTCATGCTCAGTACAAGTCTTTGAAGGCAGGAAGGGTAGGGAGGGCAGGGTGGACCTCGAGCAGCTCAGCTTCATCTATACCTCCCACCCAAAAAGAACAGCCACTGGTGCTCCCAGGCAAAGAGGGAGCTGGATGTTAGCTTAGAGCAAGCAGGGTTCAGGAGCTTCCAACCCTCAGATTGGTTTCAAAGGGAACACAATTACCTTCAAGATAAAAACAACAGTTTTATTATCAAAGTTAACAAGGTACTTGGCTTTGAAATACAATTTCTTCCCCTGCATCAAAGGGCTGGTAATTTTAGTCTTGTAGCAAAATAGTGGAAGAAATGAAAGCAGCATCTGCTTTGACAAGATGAATGCAAGATAAAAGGTGTCTGTGACAGAAAGCTGGCAGCAGCCTTATGTTTTCTATTCAAGCTTGATCTGGGAAAAACAACTCTTAGAACAGAATAAAAGCTGTGGAAAAACCCTTTCCAAATCCAACAACATAGCCAGAAGATGCAATTTCTCTTCTCCAACTGCTGCAACAGCCCGCTGAGGCGAGGAGTCCAGACAAATCCAGACTTGCTATCCCAGTGTAATCCAGCACCTTGGCTTGCTCAAGTCATGATATCCTCCTTCAGCTTCCAATTCCCTCTTTCTTCCCCTCCAAGCCTTCAGAAGGAAAACTGTTTCCTAGCGATCTCCCTTAGCAGAGAGGAAGCAGAGTCACACCATGGCAGAACACCTCCAGAACATTGGGTATAAATGGCTTGCAACCCAGCCAGCAGAGAAAGGAAAACAGCACTGGCATTCCTTGTCTGCCTGGTACAGCCTGTTCTTTGCAGAGGGAGTTCAGGATCACCACGAGTTTCTTACACAACCCATTTTTAGACACGCTCAAGTCCAGTCCTGTCACCAAGGCACAGAAGTTCATCACAAGTGTATCAAGGGCCCTGACGTGGATTTACTGGCGCTGCACACACTAGGGCAGGAGATGGTGGCTTTCACAACACTGAACCCATTAGGAAGAGCAGCCACGCTGTAGTGTACAATGGGCTGCCACTGGAAACAGACCAAACATTCAAGTGATGTTCTGCAATGCCACCTGTACCATCTAAACAGGGAGAACATAAGAGCACCTTGCTCCTGTCCACCCTGCACCCAGTACCTGAGAAAGTCCCTCTATCTTATCTATGCAGACTCATGAGCTTTCCCAAGGGTCAGCCAGATCTGCCATCCCAAGGTTTTGGGTAGGGAAGGGCTGTTTTCTGTTCTTCCTCCATGCTTTTTAGAGGCATCAAGCTTCATCTGCTAGAGCCTGGGGCAAGCACCTAGAGAGGACAGGACAGCTAGCACAGAAGTACAAGGTATAAGCAGCTCACAGGAACCAGCTATGAAACACGCATCCAATACAAGATTTGCAGAATCTAACTGCTGTGCTGATTAAATGCACACATTTGTTGTTTTGCTTCAGCCTGGAATTAAGTATAGATCCTCATCCATCCACTGATTAGCAGTAAATATGAAAAAGCTGCTTCTATCTAACCTTTCAATGGTTTGATAATATCAGAGAGAAGCCATCACAGTGTACTATGCCTGACCCAAACCATAGCCAGTCTCTCGAAAGATGCTGTTCACCTCATTTCGAGGCAGCTGCCAGAAGCTCTAACTCAAACATTAGTTATATGAGCAAAAACCCAAAGAAAGAGCCAGATAAACACACATCAGACTAATGCTGAGACATTCATCAACACTGAAACCACACCATCAGTCTGCTTTGGAAGGTAAGCCCTCCAGAGGCAAGAATATACACAAGAAGCCACCTCACAGCAGCTCTCAAAGTGCTGAGGAGGATATTCCTGGCAGACAGAGACAACTCCCAGTGCCAGCTTTACTGGAACACACACAGCACAGCACTCTGGGATGGTGCCTTACTATGTTTCTGACTTGTCATTAGCCAGAAAAAGGTTAATGACATGGTTGGACTCTGTGTTTAAATCTCACTGACCTTGGACATACCGTAATTAGGAAGAGACATTGTACATCTCGGTGAAGCCTACAGCTGGGTGCAGGCACCGCATGATGCAACGTTTTGCTTTCACCATTACCTGAAAAGGACCTTGGAAATTGCAGTGGTGCTTTGAGATAGGCAGAGTGACCCCAGCTCCAGCTGGCTTCTTACATCATCAACCAAAGGCTTCACATAACATTTGTCTTCAAAAGCCTTTCTAGCCTGGCTGCTTCAAGTTCTATCCCCATAAAAGCACAACCAGACAAATCAGATCTGAAAGCGCAGAATACGCCAAAATGAAACGGATTAAAGCACATGATACAAACTGTGGCTGCAGGAATACACATGCTGCCTTCAGGACATCTGTGCTGTCAGGTGGCCAGATATCCAAGAGCAACTTTTTCCTGGAAATAGCAGTTGTGGTAATACAGAACAGGAATATTTTGCCAAAAAGCATGACCAAGACTTGCACCTACAGCCCTGTCCACAGCTGCTTCACTTCTGGACCCTGCTTGGTGTCCAGAGCAGCTGGTTCAAATAGCAAGGAGTGAAATTTGTCCCTTAAGTCTTACTGGGACACACTCAAATACACTCCTAAACCACGGTTTCACTAGCTTAAGCTTTGTAAATTAAGTAAGACTTTAAGTGGCTTCCTCATCTCCTCCTGCATACCAAAATTAAGCTGCACCTCAATCATTTAATCTGAGCAAGGAAGCAAATGTGTATGATTAGGCTCAACATTACTTTACATAATGGTAGTACCTCCTCATTAGAAATGAGTATGAAGTAACAGTTTGCATCAGTTGCTTCAGCACAGGCAACTGGAACAACTGGTTAGGAGAGTCATGCGCTGAACAATATACTGCTGAAGAGACAAGATACATGGGCTCATTTAAAGACTTGTACTGCATTTTGGTTGTGAACAGCTTGAAGTGTCACGTCTTCAGGCAGCACCTGAAAGCACTGCAGCTTTTACTCTGAGCCACTTTGGCATAATGATCCAGACTCACACGATTAAGTATTGTATGGACCAGCCCATCTTTACACCCAGCAACAAGAAAGTGTCCCCCAGTTCATTCACTTCCAAAAAGCCTCCCAGCTCGCTGTTACAGTGACATCAACAGGCTCAATGCTGGAACATGGAAAGACTGCAATTAGAATATCCATGACAACTTCAACATCAGTTTGAGGAAGGATACTAGAAGGAAAGTTTGTGTAAAGGAAACGGGATCTCCTTCACATATCAAGCATCTATCCTGTTTTCAAGGCAGAGCACCGCACCGAAGATCTCAGTTCAAGTCTGTATAGGAACACTTGGCTTTCTAGGCAGTTTAATCTGACAGCAGTCCAATACTGGACCTCTTGGAAAGAGCAGTAAAAGCATTTAAACATCCTTTGCCCAAAAAGATTGTTTAATTTCAGATATCAAAGTCAGACCTAAAGCCTTGCTGCTCTCGTTGTTCAGGCTTAAACAGTAAGCTTTCAAAAGTAGTTTGCCCTCAAAAGTGAAGTATGTGAACACAGTTTGCAGCTCAACACAAGACTTCCCCCGCTCCCCGTAACTCTGAAACAGATGATCTTGCATACACAGAGTACACAGCCACACAGTGGCTACTAGAACATGGTGTTCATCAGGAAGGCTCCCCAACACCCCACAGAGCTTTGAAAACATCTTTCATTTAAATTCGGAAGAAGCACCATCTCCTACAGGGAAGCACAGAGACAGCCACTGCTCCATGTCTATTTTTGGATGACAGGGGATGCTAAAATGGTTTGTATTCCTTCTGCTTTCACCTTCCAAATGCCCTGACACCGCCACAGAAGCCTGAGTAAGCAGAGTCTGAAGAACATGCATGTTCATCATCTCTCCCTTCCCTCCCTAGGGCTTCTCAGCAGACTAAACTGTGGGTTTCCTTCCTAAGACAGCAAAATTCCAGTACCTGTAATTAAGCCAGCAGCTTTCTGCTGTGACTATTCCAGACATTACCATCAGAGTCTTTTCCATTCAGGTTACCCATCCAAAAACCTCTCCAACATGAGGCAAGAAATAGTGCAACAGTGAGTGATGGGACAAGCTTGGTAGATATAAGCCAGCCCGAGTTGTCTTATCTAGGCATTAAACAGCTGCCTGTACTTTTACAGTTCAAAGGCAAGACAAAAGCTGTACAGTCAACCTCTCCCCCCAACATACCACTGTAATCATCACAGGTCCTCATAAGTCAACATGCCTTCTAAATAAGTGTTTTATATCAACATTTGTACAGTCACTTAATTCCTGGTGAACCAAGCTATTTGATGTGGGCCACAGAAAGCTCCCATGACATCAATGGAAAGTTTCCAATTAGGAAACCAAATCTGAAACACATTAATAGAACTTAAGGAAGAGAGAGAAGGGAAGAAACCTTGTAAGAAAGTTGAAAGATCTGTTCTTAATAAAGACGCACTGAGGGACAAGCACAGAAGATAAGCTGCCTTGCTTCTTCAGAGTTCAGTGGGTAAGAATTAGAGAGATCCTAGCACAGTTCTGTTACCTGCTCCCTTCATATCTAAGCTTGTCTTTTCCAAGGCTGGTCAGTCTCAGCCAAACTATGTTCAGCCCTTTCTCAACTGTTACTGAAGTCCTCACTCCTCCTTCTGAGAAGGCAGGATGGCTTTGCCAGGATTTGCTGTTTACAAGCGTCAACTGGAAAGTAATGAGGAGGCCAGTGCCACCCACTATCCAGTACACCACAACCTCCCAAACATGGGATAGATGTAAGCTGCCTGAATATCTAATGCCTGGAGTATCAAACAAAGCCACCACATCCAACAGTACTTTCCTCCCTGAAAAACCTCACACCAGAAACAACTCACCTTGCAGTTCTGCACCTGTAGTCAATTCATTACAGCATGACTATTACTCAATGGAAGTGTAAGCTGAAGTCAGCCTGCACACCCATCCCCTACATAATCCCAGTGGTTTGGTGACAGCCTAGAATCTCAGGCTGGTTTGTGTTGGAAGGGACCTTAAAGCTCCTCCAGCTCCAGCCTCTGCGATACCAGGGACACCTTCCACTGGAGCAGTTGCTCCAAGCCCCTGTGTCCAACCTGGCCTTGAGCACTGCAGGGATGGGGCA
>JAOEHY010027836.1:0-103290 GCA_025447955.1 Psilopsiagon aurifrons | reverse complement strand
GGGCAGCGCGGCTGAGGGTGCTGCCAGCGCCGGCAGGGAGCGGCGGAGCCCCGCCGCGGGGTGCGCGAAGATGCTGTCCTACAGCGTGCTGGACGCCAACGTGGTGGACGTGGAGAAGCGGAGGAACCCCTCGAAGCACTACGTGAGTGGCGCCGGGGCCCGGCAGAGACCCCGCTCCGCCGCCGGGCGGGCTGCGGGTCGCGGGGCACGTGTGCGGGAGGAGGGCAGGGACGAGACGGGGACGGGCGCGGAGCGGTGCCCGGGGCGCGGAGCGGTGCCCGGGGCTCGGAGCAGTCCCCGGTCGGACCTTGGCGAGACACCCGCCTCGGTTGTAGCCCCCCACCCCATTTGCTCCTGTAGGTGATGCGGCCGCGGGGCTCCGGGCTGCCATAGAACTGCAGCTCTTCTTCCCCGTTCTTCTTCATCCCGTCCGGCGTCTGGCTTTTTATGATGTTATCATTTTGAAGTTCCTTTCCTTTCCGAAGAGGATCTTCCTTTCTTGCTCGGCAGGACCCAACGCAGGATGGGACAGGTCTCTCGGCTCACCGGTTTGCCTCTATCCTGGCCGTGGCACTGCGAATGCCCGGTGGGGAGTAGAGCAAGCCTCTGCAGTTTGTGGGGTCAGGGAGCCGGGGGTGAGGAATGCTTCTTCATCAGTTTCCTCCCATAAGTTGCGTTAAGATAGATTTTGAGGGGGGAGCCTGTTTGCATGGTTATCAAGTCAGACTCAGCTTTTGGGATCTCTTTCATCTCTGTTTTGCCTTGCTCCTTTCACACCTTACTGCCAATAGCAGTAAGAGGATTTTTAACAACCTTCACAATCTCCAGTGTTGCAGGGTGTCATGTAGAAGTGTCTTTGCCTGCAGGAGTTTGCAGCATACGGTGGCGGTGGAGTAGCTTTTGCCTCTCTGCATAAATAGAAAGGGTATGTTTTGTTTATGGGGTTTAGTTACACCAAATCCTTTAACTCTTTGCAGAAAACGCGATTTGCGTTTCAATACGTGGAAGGCTGGATTTTGTGTTTAGGGAAGGGAAATCATCTAGGTTTGATAAGGAGTACCCGACGGGGTGCTGTGGCTGGTGCGAAATCACTCCGAGTGTACTGTGTTTCCTGGCATTGCACGTCTGCCAGGTTTCTCCGGAGCCTGCTTGAAAGATTAAGGCTGAAGATTGGACGTAAAGCTTTGCATTAGTACTTCATATCACTGGGCTTTTTCCTCTAGAGCTTACACCATAACCCGGTTCAAGGCTAGAGGGCACTATGTTGCTGAGAGATGCTGATTTGTAGATGTAAAGCTGAAGCTTTCATCTCCCTTAGAATTCAGCATCTTGTGCCCTATTCAGAGGAGTGGAAGTTTTAGGTCTCGTGTCCTCTCAGGTTGCCAGCTGGACCTGTGTGTTCAGTATGTTTATTGCTCATTCACTGCTTCCAGGCTGCGAGCTGCTGGTGTGAATTGTGGCTGATACCGCCGCAGGCTGTTCTCTCACCTGAAAGGTGGCGGCAGTTCAGCATCAGAGAGATGCTGCCAGGCACAATGATGCACAAAAGAGCTGGTAACGATACCTTCCTCCTCCCCCAAAGAAATGGACGTTGTTGATTTCTAATTTGTTGGAAAATAACCAGAAAACAAGGATTTAAATCTTGTGTTTACAGTTTTGAAAGGAAATATTTTCTGTGCTTGCGTGCAGAAACACATCTGTATTTACTTGATGATGGCTGTCATTGTGTTTTAATAACAGTAGCTTAAATTGTTCCAAGAAGCTCTTTTTTAACATTTCTAGTGGAAAATCTACTTCTTCCTCTTCACCCATCTCTCCACATGTCTTTTCTAATACTGTCTTTTGCACAACAGTTCCACATCCCTGTGTGTCTGGTTCTTAGCCAAAAATATCCCAAATTGGTGATTAGTGTTGTGTCTGCTTTTTTGTCCCACTCCATCTCTGGCTGTACAGTATTTGGCACAGTAGGGTCTTGGTACACAAGTAAGCATTGGAGTAATACGGTTAAAAAAAATAGTCATCCATGTTTTTGTGGATCTGGTCCTTTTAGGTGAGTGAATTAGCCCACAGATCCAAAAGCCTTGGACTCTTTTTATTTCCTAGATTGCAGTTTGCAATGTGCTGCAGCCTTTGCCTTTCATCTGGCTGTGGTGGGGTAACTCACAGAGGGTGGACTTGTGCTGTCAAAGAATTTAATTCCCTGTGTCTGATCCATTGATCATTGTTAGCTTGGTTCTGTGCTCTTTTTGACATGAAACAACTGTTTTCTTCTGAAAGAAATATAAACGTGACTTGGGATTTAGTTCTTCCCATTGCTGGTGGATAGTTTGGAGAGTGTAAAGCCTGATGTGCTCTACCTTACATGGCTTCGTAATGTCAGAAAGCCTTTCTACCTCCAACATCCATAAGCCCCCTCATGCCATGCCTTAAGGCCACGCAACACATGCCTTGGCATCCAATTAATGATATGTTTCTCTGGTGGATGGTGGCATAGGTATTGCAGGCATTTTAATGTGACTCCCTTTCTTTTTAATTGTGATCTTTCAAGGCAGTAGTGGAGCCTGGAGAGATGAAGGCAAGTCTTAAGTATTGTGGACATGTGGAGAGGGCTGAATGTGAGCCAGCACATGAGCCCCTGCACTGCTTGGCCTAGATGCCAGGAATCATTCCCTGGAGCAGATGCCTTTCATGATCTCAGCATAGCTTATGTGGCCTTGACTCAAGAAAGTAAAAGAAAGAACATGGTTTTGCATATCCTCTGCTGTGATTCTGGTGTGTGAAACTCCTTAGGAGATGAATACCTTGCTGGAAGATTTGTAGTGCTTTGCACTTGGGAAGAGATTTAAGTCTTCAATCCAGTGCTGGATGATGGGAGCCCAGCCAGCTCTCTTCCCTATTCCCATTGGAAATCAGTACTAGGGAAGGAATCTGCACTGCCTCCCTCTGCATCGCTATCAGCAACTGGACAGCACAAGGCCACCCGGTTGGCTGGCTCCCTGGATGGCAGCATGTGAAAGGATAAACAGAAGGTTGGATACATAACCACATGCCTCTTGTATGGTATATCAGTAATATAAGCTCCTGCTGCGCTTACAGCTTTTGACTTTCCAAATTAATTTCCTATTCTTCATACTGATGGTCTGTTAAAAATTGATTTGTTTGATAATACTTAAAAAATGTTAAATCTCCTTGCTTTCCCCCCTTCCTTTTTCTTTTAACAAGAACAATGTCAGGAAGGTCAAGTCTGGGTTTGTTGGGAAGACCCTTGATGCAGCAGGGGTCCTACATTGGCTGAGCAATGCTGTGGTGAAGCTGGGTGGATTAGGATGTTTCAGTTAATGGTTGAAGGTGTCAGTTAATCATTCTGAAGAGAAAAAGATGGTAACAAAATCCAAATCCCTTTTCTGGCCCCTGCTAAGTTTTAAACAGCCTGAAAGTCTCTTCTGTAGGTTGTTGAAGTTTCATCTGTTTATGGGGTGTCTTCACTGCCTTTTAGTCTGAAATTGTGATTGTCTGGTTTAGATATGAAATGATCCCAAACTAGAAATGCATTTTCTATTTAAAAAAGCTCCAGTGTTGATGCTTGCCTCCCTTAACCATCCATCAAGGAGCTAAAATAAGACATCCTCCCTTCTCCTCAATGTTGCCAGCTTATCTTTAGGCAGATATGTTACCCTTTACCCAAATGCCTAACTCATTTAGAAGCCCTGCAGGGAGCCTCTGCCTACCATATGCGCTTGATCCTGCTCTCAGGGAGGTGAGAGGAGATTAGCACCTTCACCTGTTCACAGCTTTGCAGGACCTGGCTGATGGCAAAAGTATGTTAGAAACCAAATGAATGAGATCCCCTGCCCTCTTCCCTGACCACTTGCTTTTCCGCAGAGGACTGATGTGCTTTATCTCCCTAGGCATTTATATGCTTGAGGTAATTTCTGAGGTCTCTAAGTGTCCCTGTGTTATCCCAAGGGCAGGGATGGATGCATCAGTACAGATTTCCTCTTCCTGCACTTCTCTACTCCTGTTGCAGTTAGGCTTTGTGTGTTTTTCAGCTCTGTATGGCATGGATGGAAGTAAAACACTTGCTTTACAAGTGGCTGCCCTATCTCTTTCCAATTGGAGTGAGTGCATTGCTGATTTTACTCATCTGAGATCAAAGAATCATTTAGGTTGGAACAGACCCTTAGTATCAAGTCTGAGATGCTTGCATGCTGTTCAGTTCCTCCCCTGGGTAATTGTTTCCTAATGCCATCTGTGAATGTCTCAAGATTGCTCTTTTAGGACTCTCTCTGCTGCATGGATATGGTTGCTAAGCTCCTTGAGGCACTGACATCACTGAACTGTAAGGGACTGAGTCCTGCATTGGGTTTCAGTGCTGCTCCCCCGAGCACCTGAATGTGCTTGTCACAAGTGGCCTGTTACAAAACATTAGCATGCTTTGAAGAAAAACCTTATACTGCCAGGACCAAGCTCTGTTCCTTGCATCTTAGCTGCTTCTGCTTACTGCTTAGGCTCAAGAGTGACTCAGATGTTACCAAGCATCTTCCTTGCTTTGTTTCTATTTACTGCAAGCTGCTGGTTATAAAAAAGCCAGCACTGACAAGGAGGGTCTGGACATGTCATGGGCTTAGTGGCAAGGATCTTTGTTCCTATGTTAGTCCCTCTTTGCTACCATGGGAGAAGGAGCTAGGTCATCAAATGGGCTGTCCAGTGTGGCCCTGCCAGGAGGTCTGAGTTGAGGAGTTCCATATGCCACTTGTGCTAGCAGTACCAGCAGCTCATGGGTAAGGATGGCTTAACCTGGGTTTGTTTGACCCTTTTAATTAGCAGAGCTGGAAACTGTGAGCCAAATCTCTTCCAGAGTGGACAGGATGTGACATACTCAGAGCTCATGTGGCTTGTGGCCTGTGGGTAGAGATCAGTAAGGGACCTGATGTGAATCAGAAGGCAGTGTTAGATAGGCAGATAGGGTACCTGTTTAGGTCTTACAAACTGTTTTCTGTTCTCCCTTTTCCCCCATCAAGACACCCTGTGGTGCTTTCCTTCCAAGGGCCATGATCCAGCTTGACTCACCAGTCTGCATTATTATTATTAATTATTATTGCAACTATTAGCTTCACCTGGGGTGCTGGGAAAGAGCCAGAAAATGAGCAGGCTGCTCTGTGATTTCATCATTCCTAAAAACTGAACTTCCATGCATTGGTAAGGGTTATGTCAGAGGTGGCTCTGATTCTCTGTGTGCAGGGCAGAGAAGAGCTCAGGAGACATCATATTGGGGTAAAACATTCCCTCTCTCTTGAAGTGGCTTTCTCTGTATGTAGACCACCACCCTGCTGGGGTAGATGTATGTCTTTAAGATTAATTTCCACCCCTCTGCCTGTTCTAGATGCAAATGTTATGCTTTTGCAGACTACCAGATTTTCATTGTTTTTAATGTCTGAGGAAACCTGTCAGGACAAGTCCATGTTTCTGCAATATCTGAAAGCTGTGCAAAGACAGTTCTCAGCAGGCTAGTTCAACCCTTTTCCTTATTCCCAGATCACCAGAGGAGCAGGGATAGCAGGAGGTATAGATCAGACCTTGCCAGTGCAAAGCTGCTGCACCCACTAGTACCCAGAGGACTTATCTCTTCCTTATCACTGTAACCAGTTCTCGATGGAAATGTTGCTTCTTGAAGTGAAATTCTCCCCTAACAGCAGAGGTTTTAGTTTCTGTGTCCTGTTGGGCTTTTTACTCTAAGGGCACCATTCTTTTCTGAGGCCAAAATAACATCCAAGTGTTTTCTGTTCACTGCCTTGAGACATTCACTTTCTTCCTTTTCTCAGCATCCACTTGGCCTTTCAGTGCCTTACCTTTACCTGATTGTCTCTCTTGGAGGTCTTTCCCATGTTCTCTTATCTTTCAGAAGTGCACAAGAGAGTCAGTCCTTTGAGCTTGTTCAGAGCAGGTTTGCAAAGTAGATCAGACACTTTAGGCATCTACCTGCTTTTCATAATGCACTGTCTGGCACTAACTGCTCTCTAACTCAAGGTTTCTTCAGCAGGCAGCAGGGCAGCCCAGCAGATTAAGAAGCACTCACAGTCCTTTCTTCTGTCAGAGTTGTGGGTTGGTTGCATTGAGCCAAGAGTCAATAGCATCTAAGTTCAACAGTTTGCAAAGTAAATGGCTGCCCCCAGCCTTAGGAATAAATTAAACACCAATAGGGAGAAAAGCAAGTTGTCCTGATTTGTTGTGGTCAAGGCAGAATGAAATAACACAGGAGGCTGCATCCCGGCAGGCTGCCTACTGGCTCTTCTGAGCTGAGCCTGCAGCGTGCTGGGAGGGCAGCCAAAAGAAAGCTTGAAGAAAAGCTTTTAGCGAGCCCATGAGCTGGGGCAACAGCTCCAAAAGCCTCCAAGTTCCATTTTAAAAGTGGTGAAGATGCTGCTATTGACTTTCACAGGAACTTAGCTACCAGGGAGATGATGTCCTAAGAGACAGCATAAATGCTTTCAGCCGCTGCATGCTGTGGATGACCTCTGGCTTCCTAAGAGCCCTGAGTAGGGTGGTGGGTGTTAGGGCCCACTAGTACAGCACAGCTTGTTGGATTGTAGTCACAATTATGCCAGTCTGAGTCAAAAGGAAGAGGAATGGAGAGACCAAATCACACCCTTTTCCCAAAAGGGCCGACTGGAGAGAAATGAACAGACATCCTAAGGAAGCAAATGATGGAATAGGAAATGGAGCCCAGACTTCCTGCATCCCAGAGCAGCCCTTAGAGAGATGGGCAGCTCAAAGGTATTGCCCCGCTCCTGTCCTTGTGAGTAAGGGAATATACTGGTACTCCCGTTGGGAAGATGAGGCAAAGAGAGAGATTAAGTGGTTGGCCCGAGGCCACTCATGAAGCGTATGGCAGCATTTTCTATTCTTTGCTTTGGCTTCTAAAGCAGTCTTGCAATTTATCAGATAAACGTACACAGCCTGAAAAAATACTGCTCTCGCATTCTGTCATTGTCTTCCTCAAAACCCATTTCCCATTTTATATGGATTAAACAGGAAGAGGGATTCAGTGTGACCCTACCTGAGGCAGGAGGTGACGTACAAGCTCTCTAATTTAGTCATCTGGGAGGAAACAGCTGGGCCTTTTAATAAGAGATGATTTTCTCTTTTTTTTTGATCTTCCTTTTTCATGCCATATCCTCTTAGTCTGTGCCTGCTCACGCAAAGGGAACTGGTCCCCAGTAACCACAGAGAAGAGCAGGATCATTAGAGCAGGCTGACAGCTTCATGCATTAGCCCTATGGCATTGTGAAGCTGAATGCTTTCTTGTAGCAAGACCTGACACCACCTCGCCTGGAGCATGCTGTGTAAATATTACATGAAGAAGGCAGCGAGCTGCACAGTAGCGTTCTGTTTGAAGCTGGTGGTGTCTGCTGCTAAATCAGGTAGTGTCAAAACCAAATACAGTCAAGTCAACGGAAAAAAAACTTCCCTGGGCCTTGTCTCGCACCTCTAGACAGAGGCTTTCTTGAAAGTTTTACTGAGAAGCTTGTAATTACTTTGGGTTTTAATATAGTGCATCTCCTGTTGTCTTTACTTTAAAAGCAAAAGCATATTCTCCAGCATCAATTTGTTATTCTCTTTTAGGCAGGGACATCATCACATTTGGAGTAGGGGGGAAGACAAAAGGAAACAGGTGGATTTCTTTACATGGAAAGACTTTAAAGTGGAACATCTTGCAACCTAGTTAGAATCTTCCCACTTTAGCTTACTCGTTCTTTGAGCCATCTTCTAGATGAATATAGAATAACAATCTAGTCAGTCATTCAAACATATCAAATGTGAATTCATTGTATGTCAGTAAAATGATAAACTCATTGCATGTGTTTATAAACATGGGGGTCTTTTTGAATGCATAAGAGCCTTTATTACAGAAGAAGGATGCTTTTGGACTAAAATATGTGTAAACAGACGTGGAAGATAGTCTCTGCGCTGAGCTGTAAAGACAAGCCATGGCACATGCGTACAGGCAGGTGAGGGACAGTGAGACAATATAAACTAACTGTGCAGGTAATTGTCTTAACAAAACCCAAACTACTGTCTGATGGTCATTTAGGCATCGTTGCGAAAAAAAGGATGATCTCAGAACACTTTAAATTACACTGGGGTGAAGGCAGAGCAGAGAGAGATTTTCTTTTTTGTAGCACCTGTAAGTTCTTGAAAGTGCTGTTATTAACTGGTGCTCTCATGCTTAGGATGGCCTTTGTGACAATTACAAAGGTTCTCTTCTTGATTGTATTGAGCTATTGATTTCAGCAAAGCTACTCCTTATTGCAGTTTTTATAAGAGACATTCAACATAGAATCATAGGTTAGGGTTGGAAAGGACCTGAAGATCATCTAGTTCCAACATGTAAGTAACTAAGTCCTTACACTGGGAGCATTCTACTTTTGTGTGCAGAATACACATCTCCAAATCTGTGTTTTCATCAGAACTTCACATACTGCATTAATATGCTGCAGTGTATTCTTAATTGGTCTTAATAGTGACTGCCTACTCTAGCTCAGGACCTGGATGTACCATAGCTTCACAATACACTGCTGTGTAGTAACATTCGTTATAAATCAGCTTCTTTATTTTGTCATGGTAGACTCTTGGGTGAAATAAAAGGTTTGTAGAATTTAAGTGTCCATAAATAAGTGTGTGTGATGTCATACATACTGTGCTTGAAACCCATGTTTCAAACACGTATGCCTATATATGTTGCTGGCACTGTCTTTCTGACCAGTAGGCTATACTCTATTTTTCCTGTAACCACATTGGCTAGACACCATGGTGCACTAGGCTCCTGTACTCTCAACAGTCAGCAGCATGATTTTGTAGGCTTGATGCAAACTTGTTTGCAGGGAAAACATCCTTTCTGTGTTCACAGGGAGAAACATGCCAAAACTCTCCTAACTATAGCTGTGTTTAACCAAGAGTTTCACACTACCATGCTGTCTACTTTACAGAAGTCTTCCATAGCTGCCCCTGAGATACTGGAAGCATGGTTCTCCACTGTCCAGGATATGCTTATAAATGCAAACTTTAATGCATACAGTTCATAAATCATCCAGAAATGCTTGATCTAATGTCCAGTGCAATACACACAAGACATAGTATGGCATGTTAGAAGAGCTTGTGTGTCCTCTTTACTGGTGGCGTGGCTTTGGATTGCTTTTTTAATCTTTCAGGGTCTCAGTGTGCTCTGCTGCAAAGCCAGCGGGATTTACTCACCTTTTATGAAGTGTAAAGATGTGTGTGTTACCTAATGGCTGACTGCTAGGATGTGCTTTGAAACCTCCAGGTTTGGATCATGTTCCTCTACCAGCAGGTCCATCCCTGGCAGCAGCACTTGCTTAATGGCAAGGTCATCGTGTTATCCGGAAATGGGAGTCGACTGTTGCTTCCCCAATAGCATTCAGCAGACTATTACTAATCCCAGTATTACATGGTAATGAATGGGATGGTATAAAAGTTACATTCCCCTCTGAGGAAACGTACATTTAGGATGCCAGCCATGCTTGCCTGCTGTGAGACTGCTCCTCTAGGGCATTTCCTCCCATCTTGGAGCCCCAGCACCTCTGGAGCTATTTGAGATGAAGCATGGAGTAAAGGGAGCAAGCCATTCAGCAGTAGGCTGCCAGCTGCTGCTGTCTGATCTCTTGCTGGTATCTCTGTATTCCCTGTCAGGAAAGCTCACCAGCAGAGGTGAAATCACCTTGCCAGGCATTCTTGTATCCTTGGGGGATGATGCAACAGGAGCATCCGAATTACCGTTTTCCTAACTCTGTGGTGATGAGATTTTTTTACGGCTCCCTTAGCATGCAATGAGGTTTTCCTACTGCTTGGTTCAGACTGTCGCATTATTATTTACAAATTAACCCATACACTATGAGTAGAGGGTTATTCCTGATTTTCCCCTTTCCGGCAGATGCAAGCCCAGAATAGACCCCTGTAACTCCAAGGAAAGTACTCTGAAAATCAGTTTTAAATGTCTTTCTGTTCCCTGCCCTGCGGGTGCTTTGCTGCTCTATCTCTGAGCTCGGTGTATGTTCTTTGCTTGAAAATGTGTTTGTTAAACTGACACCTGCCTCATCTCAAGCAGCCTGAGCTGAGGGTTGTTCATGGGTAGATGCTCCAAGAGGCCGCTGGGCTCTGGGTCTTCAGCAGAAGCAGGGCAGCTGGCACAGCCTCTGCTAGTGCGTAAGTGGGAGGCCTGCAGTTTCCCAGGGCTGTCACTCCAACTTTCTCCAGCATTAAAATCACTTAGAATTTCAAAACAAACAAACAAGGACATGTGAAGTATTTTCCTGGAAGAAAGACACAAAGAGCAGATCTAAGTGCATCTCCCTCCTCCCATCTCCCAAACATGTTACAGGAAGAAGGACTGGAGTTCAGTGTTTTCCTAAGTGGGATTAAAGCAGGCTCTGGAGCTGGCTTCCGGGAGCGGGCAGAAGAAAGGCAGGAGTAGGAGAGGAGTTCTCTGTCTCTGTGTGTGTGTGTGTGTTATATATTAGGCAAAACTGCTATAATCCTTGAACCAGCACTGGTAGTAATATCTCTTTTTATCAACACAAGAGCTGCTTATTTTCTGTTCATAACAAGAGATCAGAGCTGTTGGCGGAAGTAGAGAAGAATAAAAAGTGACAGATTCCAGAGGAACATCCATACTGGTTTTCCATGTACCAAGGGGTAGCAATCTTGTATCCTCTGCATTTTACAAGGCCTGGACATCCTTAACAAGTTTCTTTCTTTCCCTGAATCCAGATAAGTTTTCCTTCAGTGCTTCAGCAAAAGGCATTTTATGAAGCCAACAGATGATACTGTACTCAAAGGGAATCCAGTGCAGTAGCCAGCTTCTGAAATACTCTCACTTGAGGCATACGAAGGAGTCTTTTGCCTGTTATTGCTCAAGAATAGATTTTCTGTTTCATATTTTGCTGCTGTCTTTGTAACAGTGTCTGTCAGAAATCTGGACTGGTTTTGGGAAGCAGCTTTCCACCTGTTTTTGAGCTGGGCAGCTATAGCTTGCATTTAATCCTTTAATACAGACATCCCTGATTTGTTAAGATAAGTATAAATAGCTCAGTTTAAACCAAAAATATGTTAAGTGAATATGTCATGGGTAACTACCCTTGGAGATTGCAGTAGTCATGATCTGGGCAGGATTATCCATCCATCTGTCTTAGGACCTCTCTCTACTCTCTTCTTGTCTTTCCATACAGTGCCAGTTGCACTGGAGAGTGGCAGCGTGTACTGGTGTGCAACAGGCACTGCTGTCTTGGAAGGAGTCTCCTTCTTGGAGGAACTGAGGCTCAGACCCAAGTGAGCAGGACCTGAGGATGCACAGCATGGGGATGGGAGCAAGGCATTGCTTCTCAGCTTGGTTATGGCAGTTTGGGTTTTTTGGCTGGTCCTTTCAGCTGTGAGTAATGCTGTGTATCTGTGTGCTGTGGTGCTGGCCAAAGGAACATTTGGATTACAGAATTCCTCTATTCTTGAGTTGGGGGAGAGTGCTGGTGTTTGATAGGAATTGGGGTTTTGATGTGAGGCTTTGTGTGTGCATGCATGTCTTTTGCTTCTGTTTTAACTTCTGTGTTGCTCTGCATTTGGGCAAGAGGAGGGCACAGTCAAAGAAATGGGATGAAAAGCAGAGGTTTGTAAAGGATCTTTAGGTTCCATTGGAGCTGATGCCACAATACTGACCAGATCCTAAGAGTACTCCTTCATTCTTTCTTTATTTCATTTTGGTTTTCTCCCTTCTGACAAGCTCTAATCTTATCCACAGCATGGGGTTATTTCCCATTGTCTTAATTCTGGAGTTCTAGGTGATGTTCCAAATGTAGTAAGGCTGGACTGGAGAGCATCTTGTGGGCAATCAGCGGGGCCTTCCACTGGGTTTGGAGGTCTGTAGAAGAACTGAGAGTACGGCCCTAATATGCTTACTGCAGCTTTTGTGCCGAAGGCGAGGAGTCACAAAGCCCTCCCTGTGTGCTGCGGGCTTTGTGGGGCTCTGCCTACCATGTTATCATATAGAGATCCTAAGCCATCAGATGTCTTAACTCATCTTATTAGTGGGGTGCAAGTGTTCTCTACCAGGCACTGGCATTTATGGAAGTCCATGTATCCTTGCTTTGAGATCTTGTTTGTGAGGACCTAAAACTTGTTTGCCATTGTCTTGCTCTGTGTGAGAAGTATTGGCTGGGTTATGACAAAGACTTGGATTCAGACCAGTGTGAGGGTGCAACTGGCCACGTTATTTGGGTCACAGGGGACTTGAAAACATCTTAAGGACTGCAAGGAGGAAATGCCCTCTGTTTCTGTTTGTAGGAAGGTAGAGACTTCAGTTAATACTAGCACATGACTGACAGTCCAAGCCTGACCAAACGTGTTTTATCTGTCAGCACCCTGTCTTGACTAGTCACTGATCAGTCTTCTGCATCAAGTTAACCTGAGCCATAGAAGATCTAGGTCAAACCCCTATTGCTGAAAGGCCAACGAGTTGTCTTTACTGTATGTTGTGACAGGAAGGGTTAAGCAGATGGTGGTGGTGGCAGAGAGCTTGCTTTAGGCAGTAACACAGCAGTAAATGCTGAGATGACATGGGAAAGCTCTTTAGCTGACGTCCTTGCGAGCCTCTCGGTGACATCAAACTCCTGGACCTTTTCCAGGCGAGTTTGGCCTTGCCCCAGTGACAATAGATGTTAATCTGTTGGCTTGTCAAAAAGTACGTGTTAGTGGTTTTTTTACAGACCCATTTCCAACCCTCAGATTTCCCTGCTAGTAAACACAGCATTATGTCATTGTTTTGCCAGGAGCCAAGCACCGAAGCCAACTTTACAGTGCTGTTGTCAGCAAATGTCCACTCACTCTGGGGCTTTATCCGAGTTCCCAGGCTCGCTCTTCCTACTGTTGCTTGTGTTCTGGTCTCTGTGTCCATCAAAAGCATATAGATGCTTTATGGAAAATGTGTAGGGTCTAGCAGTTGTGGCTAACACATTCCTGCCTATTTGTCTTAGATGGAGCTGTACCTGTTAAGCAAAGATGCTTTGGTTTGTAAAGCTTCATCTTCTGGTGACCTTAGCTAAGACAAACTCTTGGATTCATGAGTTCAGACATGCAAAACGAGGTGAAGGGATTTGCAGCCCAGCCTTTTTCCTCATTGATGATATAATAGGCAAGTCATAGCCAGGGGCAGTACCCCAGCCACTATAGCTCCTGTTTGTTTCAAAACCCAATAGCTGAGTTCCTATTAAAAAGACTGGTTGTTAAGTTGCTAACAATATAAATTAACTTCCTTAGCTTTCAGAAACAACTCTCACCACAGATGATATAAAGCCACTTAGAACATTCTTGCAACTGTTGTTCCTTGTTTTGCTTCGAGACTTACTTCCATCTGTCTCCATGAAGGATATGAAACTGAAGATTTATAAAATTACTCAGTGGTTTAGAGCTAATCTGCTTAAAACAAACAGGCCTCTCATCCCTAGCTCTAGTGGGTCTTTCTGGGGCTGGCATCAACCCAATCCATCTCATACTAAGACCTAATTAAAGTGGTATCCTAAATCAGACTAAAGTAGTCTCGTCTAAAGTATAAGAGCAGAGGAAAGAGGAGAGAGATGCTCATTTGAATGCAGATCCTGAAGTCTTCTGATATGTGCAAAGATAGATGATGGAGAGTAACAGATTCAGCCTCTTGGCAATGGTGTAGGAATTACGACATTCTTGGGTACGAGGTGGGATAAAATGTTTTTTCTCCACTTTGCAATTAAGCTGTTTCACCTTGCTGAAAAGTGATGGGAAGGCTGAAAGTACAAATGGTTCACAAATTGAACTGACAAATTTCTAGGGACAAGACTGACAGCTATTAAGCACAGCAATCAAGATAAGTGGTTGGCTCAGGAAGTCTGTCATCTACCGATTGCTAAAGACTGAGCACACTGTGCTTGCTATGTTACTGTTAAGCATTTACCACCTAGCTTCATTAACAAGAGAGTGATGAGCTATGATAAAACTTCCTGGGCCAGTCTGGGCCTTCCGATCCTTTCCCATGTGTCCCTCCTCATGGCAGAGGGGTTGGAACTGGATGATCTTAAGGTCCTTTCCAAACCAAACCATTCTATGATTTTATGATTTAGGGGCTAGTGTTGCACATCAGGCCCTTGGCACATCATTTCCTTCTTCCCAGCCTTGGGTCAAATGGCAATTTATAAAGATATCATGTCTTGTATGATTAATACATATTCAGGCTTCGTACCTATGTAATACCTTTCAACAATGGGTCCCCCAGCACTGGGCATCAGCACCTCTTTGCAAGGCAGGCAGAGCAGACAGTGAGAGCATCCTGTCTGCAGCCATATGTCTCTGGTAGAAGTGCCTTCTCAGAGCTGTCACATTGTTAGGCAATAATTTGGACTGGTGGAAACAAGCTTTTCTTTTATGGCTGAAAGTACTGCGAGCGGATCAGGAGACTGTAGAACGTAGACCTGGGGCAGATGTAGGTGTGTAAGCATTTGCATTCCCACCTATGAACCTTCAGGGCAGTTGGGTTGGCTTGGTGGGAGGCTTAGAACCTCTGATGGTTAGTGACTTCCAGCGTACACTTATTTTATTCACAAGCATTCTGTTTGTTCTCGCACCAGTATTTTCCTTTTGCACTAGCACATCTCTGCTCTCAGTTTGGTTTGACCTTCTGTCCCACTTCTCTCCACCATTTTTTAGAGTGTGATTGTATCCCTTCTCAGCCTTCATCCAGCTGAGCTGCTCAAGCCTCCTTGTGTAGAAGAGGCTGCTCCCCAAGGTGCATAACAAATAGTTCTCCCCACGCCACACTTTTTGCAGTCATTGTATGTATACTGAATACAAGTGAGCCCGGGAGCTGACAGCAATTCAGTCTGGGTAACTTCAAGCATGTAGTGGGTTAATTTGCAGTGCTGGGTATAGCCTTGCCCATGCTGGCAGGGACCAGATGCAGCCTCCTGGGAATAAGTTTGATTTCAATGGGATGATATGCCAGATGTAGTCAGGTGCCATTTGGAAGAGACAAGCTCTTGGGTCTGGCTTGTCCCTGAGCTATGTGAGCATGAAGGGGATTGCTTGGCGGAGAATAACTTGTGGTTCTTTCACGGTTTCATTTTCTTCCCTTCAGGGAGTTTCAGAGCTAGTCCCAAAGCCTTGCAAGTGACACTCCACTTGTAAAAGTAGAGAAGAGAAAATGTGGCTGATTATGTTCCCACGTTAGCTTTAATGAGGGTAATTTTAAGCAGATGGTGTCTATTTAATGTTCTGAAGGCACAGATAAACTAGTTTTCAGCAGGTCTTGGGAATGGAGTGGGAGAGATGAAGGCATCATTTTAGTGGGCAGCAATTTGCCCAGATTGATGCTTGGCAGGATTGAAAGCACTTTGGTGAACACTTCTCATTTGGACTACCTTTGCTTGTTCTGCTTGCTTAAGAGGAGAGGTTTCTGTTTGAGCTTCAACAACAGTAAATAATGCCAGATTAATGTTGTGGAAGCATGCTGGCTTTGTGAAGGGAGGACAAGGAGAGAGCCAAACAAAACAAGAGTTTCTCAGTGCCTGGGGAAGGGAGCCAGGGTCACATTTGGAGCTTGCAGTGTTGGCAGACACAGAAATGATGTGCCACGTCATACGTGCGTGTATCAGTGGAGATAGCTGGGGTGATTATCAGCAAGCTTCTTTGTAGATTGGTTTGTGATGCTGATGATATGAAACTGATGCTGGGAGGTTTCAGACAAACATCCTCTTTTTAGCTTCCATGTCTGCTCTTTTTTAATGTTCTTGGCATTTGCCTTTGGGGTAAGGAAGAGGCCATCATGACCCCTGGGATTTCAATCCCCATGAGTCCAAGTTGTGTGCTTATAGATCTGCTTCCATTAAAATCAGTGTCACTTGGAGTTGTCCCTTTACAAAGCTGGAGGCTGACTCTGCTCCAGAGTACTGAGCTTCTTGTCCAAAGACATCCTTGACCCTGGCTGTTTTGCCAGCTCTCCTCCTGGCTGGTGTCTCTCCATCATTGTCTGCTGGGGAACATTCTCAGGATCTGTCATGGAGATTGTTCAGTGTCCTCATTGGGATACTCAGTGTCAGTTTCTGCACATATTGTAGGGCTGATTTGTTACCAGTGAACTTAGAAGGCTGTGGGATGGCTGCAGCTTACTTCATCAAAGCAGTCTAAGACTCATTTGCCCTTCAGATGTTTAACTCTGTCTTAGAGGCTGATTTCTTTGGGAGACCCAAAATGGGAGCACAGTGCCTTATGCTTTAAGGCAGTAGTTTTCATGCTGAGATTTGTGGCCTGTTCCAGAAGCACTGGTAAAAGTAACAACTAGCAGTAGGTTTGCTTTTCTTAGGCTTAAGTTCACTGTTCAGTGGGTGAAAAATGTGTGAGTCCACTTGTTAAAATTATATTCAGTATATTTGCACTTTTCTACAAGCATCAATGAAACTACAGAAGCACCTTGGAGTATGTGCTTACTGTGACAGTATCAACAATAGGTAGCAGTGAGGGAGATCGGGGGGAAACTAGGAAGTCTTTAATGTAATTTGCTAGAGGTAAAACCAGAAGGTTGCAAGCCATCTTTCTGGATGGAGTGAGACATTTGAGCTCAGATATCAACAGTTATTCAGTGGCAGGTCCTCTGTAAAGCTTCTGTATAGAGGGTTCATGTGTAGAAAAGCTAAAAAGCATATGGTGGGGAAGAATCAGAGCTGACTACTTGTGAGAGCGCAGTGATGCTTTATGCTTTCAGCTGACTGCTGCTCTGAGACTCATGAAAGCCTCATACACATCTGGTGAAACCTCTGTGCAGTCCTGCTAGGAAAATGACACAGACCTGTCTTTTTTGCCTGCGAGGTGGGAGAAACCTAGTACAGCTTGCATGTTGTCACTGAGAACATCAGTGATGTGCCTGGGGAAGAGTGGCCCTGAGAGAAGGGATTTGGGGTTTGTTTGGGGTTTTGGGAGACCTGTTTGAGACTGTTTTCTCAGGAGGTGGTGAATACCTGTGTGTTGGAAACTGTTTCTGGGAGTTTTTAAGCTGCCCATCCCTTCTAGTCTTAGCCAGTATCAGATGTGACCTTGGTTTTCCAGCCCTGCTCTAACTGCCTGAACATGTTCTGGGGCAAGTACAAGGATTATCCTTAGTACTTTCCATCATTGCTGAGCACACTGAAGAGCACATCATTTTAGCTGCTAGCCCGTGGGACTGGGGTTGGCACTCCCAACTGACCAGTCGGGAGACAAGGAAAGACATGTCCTGGGCAGTTGTCCAGCTGGGACCTTCCAGTGTAAAATGGGCCATGTTGCATTAGATGCTGTTACAAGCGCCTGGGTTAAATAGCCGATGCCTGTCTCCCTCCAGCCACCCAGAGATGCTGTGCCCATGAGGACATGGAAACCAAGTGTAAAGCAGTGAGGAGGGACAGCATTAGTGATGAAGTGCCTGACATACTGGGCCTGTTTCCCGAGGCCATGTTACCTCCTTGGCAGATGGGGATTAGCACGAGGAGTTGGGTTGGGGACGTTGCCAGCAGCTGTCACTTACTTTAGAGAAAGAGAAGCTAACATTCAACAGTGTAACTCTGGCTGTAAAATACTTACTAGGCTTGCTAGATTGTACTAAAGGGGGTTAATATCCGTAAAGGTTGTATAAAGGTGGTTAAAATTAAGAGCATTTATTGCAAAACTGTTCCCTCTGCAGTCTTTTCTCCCTGGAGTGCACAGCTAAGGAAAATCAGCAATGGAGTCTCACTGATTGACTCTGCTGTGTCTGGATTCCTGTTTATGTCCATGGGGGGTTGATGGGCATTGGAACTGAGTTTCCTCGTGCTTGAGCAGTGAGCTGTAGTAGTGATTTTGACTCCACACACTCATCACTGATCTTGCAAAGAGATGCGATTGCCAAAATTACAGGGGCAGGAGTTGGTCTCCCTTTGATCTCCGTTAAAATCTCATGGGCGATTTACTGTGACTTAATAAGTAACAGTGCATGAGTAGTGTGGTGCTCACTGCCTGCACACTCACAGTCGGCTCAGATACATGGTACTGCAAACTCGCTTTCTTTGCAGCTAAACTGAAACAAATGGACTGGCAGTGCAGGTCAAGGTTTATGCAAGGTTACCATGTATTAACTAATGCATATAAGAAGATAAATGATAGCACTTCGGTAATGTATCTGATCAGTCTGTTAGATGACTTAGTGAGCTGTCTGGAAAGGCTTCAGGAATTGGGAGCTTTCGGTTGCATCTCTTCAATGTGGTTTGGTGTTTGCACAACATGAAATGATTCGTCTGGTGAGCTGAGGGTGAATCAAAGGTCTCTTTTGCAATCGCTGCTGCTCCACTGGGTTTCCTTGGGGAAGGTCTTTTCATTTCTGCCTTGGTTTAATTGATCCTTGTCAAGAAACATGCTAATGATGATTCTGGCTGCCATGGAGTGCTATGGATTTGCCAGCAGCAGTCTGTGTTATCACAACTTGAGATGCGTCCCACTCGCAAATTACAGCTCCTGATTTGTTTTATTTTGAGAGTGTTTGTATTTCAACAATCTGTGGGGTTATTATCCCGTGTTTGTTGCTGTGCTCTGTAAGAGCTTTCCTTTGTGCTGGAAGGAGGAGGATCAGGATATAAATACTATTATCATCACTGTTGCTGAAAACTGGCCAAATTTCCTCACACCAAGTGTCTCAGTCTTATTTGGAGACACAGTAATATTCCAAAGGATGCCCTGAAACTCCCATTCTCTAGCAAAACGCATTGTTAGCTCACTAGAAATGTAATATTCTGTTAAAAATGAATTTTTAACTCTGGAATCAGCTGCATGCTTAGCATCTGCAGGTAGCACAGACTGATGCTGGTTAAAGTGACATGGGCTGTGCAGTAATGGAGAAAAGATGTACGTGTTGGGGGCAAGAAACTAAAGTCTCTGGAGCAACTGTTCCACAAACCTGTGCAGAATGTGCCGGCGCAGTCTCTCTGGGGCTCTCAGCTGGCCTTGCAGCTGCGATGGCTCCTTAGCACATCCTGACACCTCAGCAGCTCAGCTGTCAGGGTTCAGCACCAAGGCAAAGCAATGCGCCTTGCTGGCTCTGGAAATGTAAGGGGCTGTCCCAGCAACAAAACTCAGTCTATTTTTATTCTTGGACACTGTCTGGATGCAGTTCTGCTCCATGCAGTGCTAAATTAGAGGATGAAACTATGGCCGAAGGGTGTGTGTGCCTCTTCTGCTCCCTGTGAAGAAGGCTGCAGAGGGTGGTGGCCTCTTCTTCCCCCCCATTCCTCTAAGGACAGGATGAGCAGTGCTTTAACCTTCCTTCCACTGGCTCGTCTGGCATGTGTTAATGCTGGTCCTAGCCTTTCTCCACTCAGTAGCTCACTGGAGGAAGGACGAGTAGAGCATGGGGGCCCAGTGTCACTGGGGCAGGGAGCTGGACTGGCTTTTCCGCTGCCCTCAGTTTGGGTGTGGCTCTGCAGCATCTTTAAGTGGGATAGAAAACCATGACCATCCTGCCCCTCTGTATGGCAGTAAGGCGCCCAGCAAGGGCCCCTTGCATTGCAGCACCAAAGCAATGGCTGTGAAGGACCTTCTGTGGAGTTTCGTGGGTGTGTAGGCTGTTTCCTTTGTCCCAGTCCTCCCCGACTTGTTTCAGACATGTCTCTGACCTGGGGAGGATTGGTCCAAGGGTCCTGACTCCAGATATAGTGCTGCTGATGTGCCTTAACCCCTTCACTTTGTTATTCTAGTTCAGTCTCAGTTGAACTTCTCATTTGTTGAGAGCAGTTGAGCTTCTGAAGGTGCGCAACCCTGTCCTTTCGCGTGTGTTGCTGGTATGAGTGACTTCAGGTTGTTGCTGCATATCTAGGAGCATGGTATATATCCTTTTTCTATGGCGGCTTCTGCCAGAGGACCCATATGGGACTGGGTCTCAGAGTAATGCAGTCAGGCTCCTGCTGTGTAGGGTGACAGTGGTGCTGAGCCAGGGACAGCTGCCACTGAAAGCAGCCCTGGTCCTCTTCCTTGCACCCTCTTTGCCTTGGCTCTTCTCTGAGGCTCTGATAAATAGCCAATTCAGGGAGCAAAACAAGTCCCAAATTATTTCCTTTTTCAGGAGAGCTTTCCTTTCAGTCAGTGGAAGCCCAGGGCTGTGCTCAGGGATGCTATCCTGTGTGGGGGTAAAGTGTCATCTCTTCCAGCTACTCCTGGCCAGAGGTCACATCCTGCCACAGATCCAATCCCTGGCACCCTCCCTTCTCCCATACCAGCAGAGATTAACTAGAGCCCACTTCCTAGTCAGTTTTTTCTCATCTGGATTTGCATGGGGCAGCACACCTGGTCCTGGCATATGAGAGGTGCTGGTAACTGCTGGAGGGAAGGGGTAGCGACCGGCGATGGTGAGTGGTTGCCAGCTGCCTCCTACATCTGCTCAGCTGCAGCTCAAAGCATGTCTGACCTCAGCCGGGCAGTGGTTGCGCCTCCGACTCACCGGTCTCCATGACACACACGATGTTCAAAGTGCTTTTGCATATAGGAAGTAGTTTAATCATGGTTTTGTTCCCTGTTTCAGCAAATCCGACCAGAGTCTGCATTGTTAAGTTTAAATGTCACACAGGCAAATGTAATAACATCTGGTTTAAAGTGAAAAGAGTGAGGAAATGGGTGTTGTGGTTAAAATAAAGTCTGCATCCTGAAGTCACTCCTCCGCAGCTAGGTTTTGTTTAGATAGACTGAATGTAACCTGTAATGTCAAGACTCAGCCTGTACATGGAGAATTAGAGCAAAGGCTGAGTGTTTGCCATAGCCCTGAACTCTCTGCCCAGGTCATAAACATTTTGAGGCATTTTTTGTGTCTCTGGACATCCTTTTAGTAAGTTCTCCTCCACAGTTCACTGGGCTTTACTCTGGTGTGCAGCCCAATCAGGATACCCTCATTGACCTCCAAATTATGATTTAGACCGTTAGGATAAACTGAGTCACAGCCCATCTTGGATGGGGCCCATTTGTCAGTAAAAGAGCTCCTAACTTCATTGAGCCATGGCCAGCTGCCTCTCGAGGAATATGGTGCCATGTTCATGTAGCTGGGTCATCCTCCATCTATTCCTGTCACTGTGGGGCAGTGCGAAGGAGCATACACCTATATTTTTTTATAGGTTGCTGTGACCCTTGCAAACCCCCATCCTGTTCCTGCCAGCTTTCAGAACTGTGTGCTTGCTCCAGATGGCTGGTAGTCTCTGGTGCCTGTGGGAAGCAGAGAGGGTGTTTGACTGTGTGTTATGCAAAAGGAGATATGTTGTCGCACCGTACAGAGGTTTAACGTCATCTTCATATGGCCTAGAAATTTTAACTATGAGAATTAAAATGGGAAAGAAGTGAACTTAACTTTTATGCCTTTAGGGAAAGAAAGTTTTGGGTGCTTTTATCTTTCTTACTAGAAACCATTTGATTTCACTTTGAAAGATTCTAAACACGTACACCAACGACATATTTATCATTTAGATAGAGGTCTTGCACTTCCCTGCAGGCCTCTTAAACTCAGTGTTAGCTTGAAAATACAATATATGAAACCCTATCAATGCAGCCTATCAAGATAACTAAATATTATGGATGGAGCAAAATATTTCCCTTTCATTATGAAAATAAGTGTTCTCTGCAGTGTTACTCTTCAAGTGCATTGTTCAAAAGATGTGATCAAGACATCAAAGAGAGGAAAGTTATTAAGATAGCAGGAACTGAGCCAGCTGCCTTTCTGTTGGTAATTAAAAGACAGTCTCATGCATTGCCCTGCTGAATTTGCAAACTTTTTTTATCCCCTGAGAGCTGTGTTCTGAAGTGGGACTCATTTTACCACTTTTAAAATGAGCTGCTTAATTTTACAGTCGGAATAAGACTTTGCAAGAAGCAAGAGTCAGCTTCAGAACTGTGCTATAACGTGGCTCATTAGTACTCAGAACAATTTAAAGGGTCAATACTATTTTCTCCTCTGTTTTGGATGGGAGGACATGACAAGTTCCTCATGAACTCCCTGGTGAGGAGGGGTGAAAGCAGTCAGAGGCTCTGGCCCCCTCTGTGGTGGTACTCAGCATAGCCGCAATGCCAAGGTGTCCGTTTGGGAGCCACTTCTTTGTAAACGTGCATCTTTTGAGCTGTACCTGCTACGTACTTCATAGTGGTGGTCCAAGAGGCAAGATAGGAAAGAAAGTGCAAGCTCTGCATGGGCAGTAATTCAGTGTGACTGTCAAATCTGGGGTCTCTGCCTTGGCACACCTGGGTGACCTGAAGCAGCTCTTGGGACTCTTATGTATCTCACTACATGAATGCTTAACATGAAAAGTTGTAGAAGAGATAAGACTGCTTTCACTTGTGCTCTCAGTAAAGAAGGTGGGTCTTGGCCATGACAGCACTTTGTGAGGTGTCTCTGAGCTGGCTGTAGCCCTGCGTTTGGGTAGCTGGGTCAGCACAGGGCTTGGTGTGTTTACTTGATTTCTCACCTGGATGTTGCAGTTTGCGCTGCAGTATCTACCCAGCCCCTTCGAGACCAGCTTGCCTCTGAGCTGTATCAGACTGCCTGTCCCCATGCCATGTCATTAAGATGTTATGGTCCTCCTGCTTCTGGGATTCACAAGTTGGGTCACAGAAGCAGACTTCTGTGCTCAAAGCTTGCAGTTGGGCAGGCAACCCAAAATATGGTGGCTTTTCCTTCACTGGAGTTTGGTCTGCTGTGGACACGTGAAACTGGCTCAGAAACAATCTCTTTGCTTTATTAATGCCTCCTTTCAAAATAGAAGCATCATCATCTCCAGGCAGCAGGAGGAACAACCTGAGGATGAGTTGTCATGGGAGCATTCATCTCCTCTGACATTTCAGCCCCTTGAAGTGAGGAAATATTTGAACTGGGGCTTCAGTGAGAGCAGTTTATGAGGGGAAAAAGCTATGGTGAAATATGTCTCATAGAGACTTAAGTGGCTGGAGCCCCATGTTGCAGAAGCCTTGGGATCTAGTAGATATAAAGTATATTCTGCAGTAAAGGCGCACCTCCTTTTTGCAGGCTGGTCAGACCTGTGCTCTTCCTGCTGATACCTGTTGAAGTTTCAGATGAGGGAGAAGTTCAAAACCACCCTGTAAAAACTCCTTTTTTGTCTTGAGCTGTGCTGTCACACAAACTGTGTCTGGAAACAGAGAGACTGTTGCGTGTGCTGTTTGTGTCAGGTGGTTAATTTATTCCTGGGAAAGTTCCTCTTTGGGTTTTCTGGTTTTGTGCAAAGGCACAGTATAACCTCATCATCTGTCACAGACGTATTGCATCAAAGGGAGTGTGGTACTGTATGATGCGCTTCAAGTGTAGTAGCCCCAGTCAAGCCTTGTGAGTCAGATGATGTCAGGAAGAAGACAGTACTGTTAGCTGTTTAAAAACCTGATTAAAGTGGCAGATGGGTCAGAAGAAAAACCTGTGTGGGAGCTGAAGCTGCAGGAGTGAGCCAGAAATTCTGCTTTTTCAATCAAAATTACAGCTTGCCTGGAGCAGAGTCCTGAAGTGATTTTTGATGCCATCGCACTGTGTTTTGGGGGGTGAGATGCAGCCCCAAATCCATTAAGCCTTGGCGATGGAGAGTGGCATGTGGGAGTAGAGCGTGCTCTGCAATTTGCAGGATGGAAGCTCCTGGGCAGCTTATGTGAGATAGGGTCAGAGCTTAGGGGCGCCAGTGATGGGTGGTGGACAGCTCAAACAGGGGGAGCAGGCTTTTCTCTTTCCCTTCAGTTGTTCCCTCCCTCAGTGCTTTTTTCCAACTGTAATTCTGTTGTTAAGTGCAAATTGGTCACAGTGAGGTACTTGTCCAAACCTCCATTGTGCAAAACATAGCCCCCAAATTGTCCTTAATTCTGATTGTGAGAAAGCTCCTGTATGTGGCTAAAAACCACAAAATGTGTATTTTTAACTCCCATTTTAGTGAAATAACAAAACTGAAGAATTGCCATTGCAGTTCATGTGCAGACAACACTAATACCTTAAACCCCTCGCATTTTCTACATCTCCTGGAGTGAAACGCTGCATCTTGTTCAGGAACTAAAAGCACTGTTGAAAAGTACTGAATGCAATAAGTCGTTTTACTTAGTTTGAAAAAATATTTTGGAAGGAAATCACTCCCAGTGTTGATCAGCCTTGCCACAGAAAAGAAGAAATTATCTCTATGTGTAACATAAAAGGGAGCTTAATCAACGGCCAAAATAACCAAGCCAAGGGAACGTCCAATGTTTAAAACAAACAGCCTGAGCTTTAACCTTCTCTCTGATCTTTTCTATTAAAATTCACCCTTGGAGACTGTTCAGTAGGGAAGCCGCCTCTCTCCTTGGATTAAAGAGACATTTAGCTGAAAGTAAGGTCTGCATGGATGCCCTGGCTCTGCAGCCATACAGAAGAGGACTGCAATGGCAGGAGGTGGCACCGTGTCCTGCTGGAGCTGTTCAGCGCTGGCCAAGCAGCAGGGGATGTGCCACCATCCATCAGTGTCCTCATCCCTTTCCCTGGCTCCTCTGACTGTCATTGCTGCCTCCTGACTTATCAGGGTGAGGGTGACAGAGGCACAGAGTGCAGATACCCACAGGGTGAGAAGGTGTCTGTGATGGTTTCTATTTCCAGGCATTTCAGCTTAGAGCTACTGCAAACCCTTTGTGCTCTGAGCTGCAGCAGTAGCAGCAAGTAGCATCCCAGTTGTATCCCATCTTGTAACCCAGTAGTGAGCATGCTGGCTCCCAAGTGGCTAGCTCAGTGTCTCTGCTGCTGGCGGTCACAGAAGCAGTTCCCATAGGTGATGCTGGTTTTGGGATCTCCTGGTCTGCCATGGGAAGCTCTTTCTCAATGAAGAGTTTCTGATGCAGCATGAAAGGACACCTTGATCTTAATCACTGATGTGCCTTCTTCTGTTAAATCCTTCTGCATAAGTTGGCTGTTTCCTTGTACTGAATCTGTCATTAGCCCTCTTGGTCATAAGTTGAAGTCCATGCAGAAGGGAACTCTTCTCCCAATGCTGTAGGCTCCATCCTGCAAGTATGTCATACTCACGGTAATGCCTAACGCAGGGATGTTTGGAAATAGACTGCTGCTGTGGGGAGCAATTATGCCAGAGGGACTGAGATAGTGACAAGGGAAGGGCTTAGATGTGTGCCTCTCTGGGTGATGTATGTGGCTTGAGACAGCTGCAGATGCTGTTGGTATTCCTTGGTGGAAAGGGTTTAGAGGTTTTGCACTAAGCTCTTCCCACCCGAATGGGCTGGAGGAGGAACCTGGCACATGGGTTTCGGGCACGACTGCTGTCTGTGTAGAAAACAAATGTGTTTTATGTGTCTTTGATCAGAGGGTCCTGCTCAGACCTGGTATCATGCTATTCACTTCAGCCTGGTTACTAATCCTGGTGCTGAGTTTGACCCTTAAGCTTTTTGTTTTTATCATGTGCTTTGATACCATCGTAAAAATACTGACTGGCTGGCAGGGCTCCAGGGCATGGCTTTATGTTCTAGCAACCGCGAAACAAACGTGCTTAAAGTGGTTTTATGCTTCAGAATATTGTTCTTGTTTCCCCCCCCCCGATTATTTTAAAGCTCATGTTCCCTGTTCTGGGGACATCTCAGTTGTTCTCTGTGTGTTGTGCAGAGCAGGTTCCTCCTAAGATTGCTTTTTGCCCTGGGACTCAAACCTGGGTGTATGAAAACACAGAGCTTAAGTGGAAATACTGTCTCAGGCTTCAGGGGAGAGCAGATGGAGTTAGGAGGTGGATTAGGACCTAGGAGGCCCTCCTTCCCCCATGATGCTGAAGCCTGCGCCGCTCTCCCTGTCAGGCGTGACTAGGGTTTGAACTTCCTGAAACATTTGATACTGGGGTATCCCATCCCCGCTGGGCTGGGAAACCATGTGTGTCTATGCCTGCGCACGAGGAAAAGATGAGAAGTGTTTTAAGAGAAAGTCCTTGTGTGTGACTGAGCTGCTGTCCCTGCATGCCAGGTGAGTCAATGGGCTTTTTATATCCTGTGGGATTTGAGTGTGCCACAAAAAAGGCTCTGGTGAGTTTATTCTGCTGCTGGGAAACGGCAGCATTGGTTGAGTGGGGTGCACTGCTGTGCTGCGGTGTATCTGCAACATGCCCTCTTCATACAGGTCTGTATTAGTTTGATTTTAGTGTTATCTGGAAGGTTATTAATTTAAGCATAAATGTGTCCTTGATACGTGTTTAACAAAGCTGTTCACCCTTCATTTCTTTGAACAACTGTCTCCAACTCCTGAATTTTGGTCTCTCATCCAAGGTGCCCAAAGAATGGATTCTATCTGAGTTTAACCATATGGTGCTTTTTCCATATGGACTGGAGTATCAGTCTCCCAGATACTGCATCCAGATTCTGCATCCAAATTATGCCTCCAGCTGCTGCTACAGGGTACATACTTTGTTTGCTTTGTATAGGGAAATTACAGCTACTGCTCTTTCTCATTCCTGTAAAGGGTAACTTCTTCATTGCAGAGAGGCAGTGCACCCCATAAGAATATAATTGTTTATATCAAAGTGGATGGACAGGAGTTACTACTCCTTGAAGGCAAGTATTGAAAGAGAGCATCTTTTTAAGGCCAAGGCAGGACATAAAAGTTGAATCAGGCATTATTAATCCTGGGAATACATCGTGCCCTACTGTAGGCAGCTCTCCAGCATGCTCCCAATAGTCTCCTGCTTGTTTTGCTGCCCACTCTCAGCACAAGGAGCTGGGCTGGAGACCCCAGTCCTGGCCCTTCATAGAGCAGCGTATAAAGAGCTCCTGGGCAGGGACTGCATTGAATTCTGCCTGTGGTGTCTAATTTGTTCCAAGTGCTGTTAATAATTAGGGAAATAAAATGATTAGTTAGAAAAGGAATTCAGTTTATTGGGAGAATGTTCCAGGAGGCTTTTATAGCTCTGAAATAGTAACTTGCCAATCAAATAAGTATTGCAGAGTGAAGAGGAACACAGTAGCCAGCTTGGCAGTCAGTAGTAGAGCCCTGCCTTGCAGCCCATGGCTCAAAATAAACTTGGTATGAAAATGTACTATTTTATAGACATGGTGGTTTTTTTTTCTAGGAAAAAAAAAAAGTAAATCTTGCCTACAAAACTTTTTTTATTCTGTCTTGTGCCCAGCAAGACCAAGTTTACCTGTCTCAGCTGTGTGTGCTGATGCTGCATTCCGGAGGGATGCTTGTGAATTCCCTCTGCATTGCACCTCCTAGCTTAATGGTTCCTTAAGACCTAAGAACAAGGGAACAGAACTCTTTGGAAGATGTTGTTGCTGGTTTCCCTGGGATGAGGGAGAGCCCGAACCTTGCATGCCAGATGTCCTTTCGAGGGGAAAAAGAATAAAGTGACATGGCTGGTATATTACTTGGGTAATTTTTAATGTCACACCTTGATGGAGTCTGAGGTTATTAACTGGCGGATTGACTCTCAATATTGTGGCCAGATGCAGCAGCTGGCTGAGCTCCCCAGCTTCAGAGCTCACTTTTAAATCATGCTTCTGTAATTTACTCTGTCGAGTTGATTTGCTGTTTGGTGGTGTTTTGGAGTCAGGTTTTGGGCTAAGGAGTGTTTCTAAGTGGGTTAGTGGACCTGTTGAGTGGTCAGGTGTGCACATGGGAATTGGTACCCCTCTGCCATAGGTTTGCTGAACTCCTGAACAAACCTCCAGTCTTCTTTGCTTGTCATAGAATGGTCTGGGTTGGAAAGGACCTTAAGATCATCTAGTTCCGATCCCCGTGCCATGGACAGGGACACCTTGCACTAGATCCTGTTGCTCAAGGCCCTGTCCCACTCCTTAAACCGATGGGACAGAAATGGGGCTATTCAGCTGGAAGAGGTGTGACATTTTTCTATTTTCTATATTTTTGCATACAGCATTGCTCACTGTGATAGTGATTTGCTGACTTGGAGCTGGTGACAAGCTTGCTGGCTGTAGATCTTTGTGGTTGCAAGTTAAGAGGCGGTGCAGTTGACAGACCAAGGCCACATAGCAGCCTTTCCAAGGAATCCTGGCTGCTGAGTGACTGCAATCAAGACCTGGCTTTCTTGCCACTGTGATGGGGCTGCTTCAGAGCCTCCCCTGGGCTGCAGAACTGGCAATGTGGCAACCACAGCTAGTGTGGTTTAACAGGGGTTGGAAATAAGTGGAGTGCTGCAGCTGTGGCAAGAACTGAGCCAATCTGGAGAGTATTCCGTCATCTGCAGCTGAAACTTGGTGTGGTGTATAACTGATGTGTGAAATGAGGGTGTTGGAGCAATTCATGTGTGCTGGAGTTGGGGAGATGTTGGGCTGGAGGATTCCTGCTCATCTGTGCAAGGCTGGAAGAGTGTTGTCATACTACTCAGTCAGGGTTGTAGACAGACTATGTGGGCCTGTTTTGGGAAAGCCCAGAATTATGGTGGAAGAATGATGGTTACCAAGAGTCAGGATTTTCAGCACAACCCACAAATCAACAGTTGTACAAGTCCAAGGGGCAAAGTGACAAAGATGACCTTGACCGTTGCAGACTGCAAGTCAGCAACAGTTAAGTGTAGGCTTAAATCCCATTGAAATCTCTGGAATTCAGGCCCTTTCTTGAAGTGCAGCATGTCTATCAGTGCCCTGGCAGGCTGAGCCTCCAAGGGATCACTGTTGTGTTCTTTGCAGACCATTCAGTGTGTGCCCTACACTTTCTAGGAAGATTTTCTGTCCTGAGAAGATGACTTTTATCCATGGGACCAAAGCAAAATGCCCATCTTCTCAGTATTTGGAATAGGGATGGTTGCTGGAGAGATGTTTTTCGTGACCACGAAGAACTGAAATATCAAGCGACCATCTGATGATCAGGTGGGACTTGCCTCTGTGTTCACAAGCCATGAGAAACTTTTTGGATGTCTTTGTGTTGCTGATGGAGAACCCTCACAGGCAGCTCGGGGAAGCAGAGATTGCCTTCTCTGGAGTACAGAAAGCATGGGTCTCAGGGTGCAGGCCTGGGTTTTGCCCTTGCCTGTCCCTCAAAGGGCAGTTCTGGGCTTGCTGGAGAATGCTGACAGGAGCAGTGCTTTTTCCCTGTGGTCAGCTGTCTCTCAAGGCTAGTGGTTATCCTCCACTAAAACTATCGGTCAGTTCTCCAGCTGGCCTCTTTTGCTTACCCTCAAAAGCAATGTGGATGGTTAACAGAGAGGAGAGACTGTGGGAGCTTAATGGTCTGTCTCTGGAACCTGAGCCTGTGGCTTTGTCATCTGGGAGAGCTCTTGCATTCATTTTGTCTGACTTTGTCTTTTCCCTCAAGAGAGTAGCCATGGTGGCTGTGTCAGTTTGGTGTGTCTTGTGGGAGAATTCCCCCCTCCTTGCTACTTCCAGTGGGGTTTGGTTGACCTGGGAGTAGATCCCTGCCCCAGATCTTTTTGGGGTTTGTGTGGTTTTTATTTTACCTTGGAAGCTGTCCCGCTGGCCTCCAGAGTGATAGATTGCCCCATCACTGCACCCAGGAGATGTCCAGGATGTCCATTCCTTCTACCTGAGACAGAGTAGGGCAAATCCTGGAACAAGTGGCCTGGTGGCACTGCTGAGGGCAGCCCTGCTTATTTAACAGCCTGCATCTGCTGGTGTGTGGGCAAGGGTTTATTTTACTTGGAATCTCCACATGGAGAGCCAGCTCGTATTAGTGGGCTGCAAATGGAGTCAGGACCGTAGAGATTGTGGTGCTTGAACCTGGAGACCTTCCTTTGTCCCTTGCCTGGATTTGAATTGCAGCCCATCTACTCTTGGTACATGGAGGTGGATGGAAGGGGAGGCACTCTGCTAGAGCACAGGATGCTGTGGCTCTTACCAGAGCCTGCTGATAGCACCCGATTGTGAATAGGATGATTTTAAGCCTGTCTTTGTGTCGTTCCAAGGCAAGAGTAGTTTATATTTGAATAGTATTAATTTAATCTTATTGAAGCCTTAAGAAATGGCACAGTGGGCCAAGCCCTGCTAGTTTTGCTCATGTTTCACAGGGCTGAGGAGGGTGAGATTTGATCCTCTTTGGATGTATCTCGACAGAAAGGGTGGTTGTGGGAAAGAGAAAAGAGGCAGGGGAATTACAGCGCTGGAAAAAAGAATCATAGCTCTGCCCTGAACTGTTTGGCAATAAGACACTGCAGGACGTGAGTTATGATGCTGTAATTCACACCTCATGCGTTCTGTGGCATTCAGCCGACTGCTTCATGCCCTGCCCATTCAGTGTGAGAGATTTTGGTTCAGCTTGCCGCTGCCTGGCTCAGCCCTCAAGTGGAGATGCCTGCATGGAGATGGCTGCAGGACTTGGCCCTTCCTCCACTGCTGTATATTCCCTTTGGCAAAAAAGCTGTGGCTGCTCAGAGCAGACTTTGCATCTCCGCAATCCACCTGACTTTGGTGTATCCTTACCTGTAAGCAGATCCTTGGTCCTAGCAAAAAATGAAGGACATGTTAAGTACTATAGAAGCTGCATATTTCTCTGTTGTGTCAGCAGCGCTCCTGCTGGGATCATCGGGAGCAGTAAGGGTTGGTGCCTGGGAGCAGCAAGCAAGGTTTGAAGTCCGAAATGGGTCAAGAAGTTGTTGGGCACATCCGTCTTTATCTCAGTCTTCTGTTCCAAATCTGCTCTGTAAGAGTGCACACTTAGGGAAAGGATTTTCACGTCAGGTCATTATTAATGGAAGGCTTGGCAGGAGATGCACTCACCCTGCAGCTCGCTTCAGGGATGGAGCGCCCTTGGCTGGGACAAAAATTGTTGCTTGCTTGTCTCTCTCAGGACACCTGCAGGGTGGCAGAACGTTTGTGCCCTTCAGCCAAGCTGACTGTCCGTCCCATCATCCCCATCACGTGCCGGTGCCTGAGGGTGAATTGTCAAAGCAGCTGCTTGTTGAGAGCGCTACTCTAAAGCCGGCAGCAGAGCCAAGTCAAAGAGGAAGCATCTCTTAAAAAATGCCTGTCCTTTTCCCAGATTCCATGAGCAGGAGTTCCTGTCCTGCCCAATGTCACTAAATGTATGAGGTGACTCTGATCCGTGCTGTGCCCAAGCGGGCTGTTGGTGCTCTGGCAGTCAGGCCTGGCCTGCTGTCAGGATGCTCTTTCATACTATTGTCTTTGCATATCAGCTGTATGGTAAATTATAGTAGTGTCTCCAGCTCCTTCTTGTGTTAGCACTTCATAAATTGGAATTTTAAATTACTCTGGGGCCCCATGTTACAAACTTTGAATCCTCTGAATGAGGGTTGGAGTCAAATCCCCATTTTTTAAAAGGGTCTGCCATTTGGAAGTATTCTGTTGCTAGCAGTTGAATGCAGTGGCTGTGACAGAGGCATATATGCTGTTCAGAAGTCACAAGTAGAGCAGCCACATCCAGGTGATGCTGTGCTTTGCAAAGACGTGGGGCTCTTTGGTGTGAGTGTGGCTGACCCAGCCAACCTGCCTTGTGGACCACCATGCACTGATAGTGCTGCATCATGGAGGGGATAGAGGTCAGCGCCAATTTGGGCATCTCTGCACCATGTAGACCTTTTCTTACTGTATGTGCATCTTCCTCACCTTCAACCTAGTAAACGTTAGATGTTTGTCTAGCATAGGATCCTCCTGCAGACAGGGGACAAGGCAGCTCCAGAGGTGGATGTCTACTCTAGCTGTGTGCCTAGAGAAGGATCTGAGATGGGTATCTTTGACCTGTTTGTGAGCCTGACTTTGGAATGCATAAAACTAGGACTTTTTGCCCAAATCTTGCCTAGCAAATTCCTGCTGTCTCCAGATGCTGTGTATGTGCATGCAGCTGTATTGAAAGTATGTATTGCAGTTCTTGAAAGTCTGCTGTTACAGACAGTAATTTTTCTGGGCTTTTGGTGGTCACTTAAGCAGATTTAATAGAGTTTCTGTGCAGAACATTCATAATGGCCTTTAAGTGGCTAAAAGTGGGAGAATATTCAGGCTAGGGACTGAAAGGAAGAGGTTTGTTTATTGTTCCAAGTCACTGTAAACCCCGAATTTGACAGAAATATAAATGCATGTAGTCATTTTGCTGATTCATACCTTATTACTGGTTTTGATAGAATGTATAATATAGATATGGTCCTAAAAGGCTTATTTGTAAGGTGACACATGCTGACTTGCAGCCACACATTCTCCTTCCAAAAATGAGCAACTCCCAGGGTATGTGTGGCTTCTGGCTGGGTTGTGATAGGTAAACAAGAAGGAATTAGTGTGGTCTCCATCACTGTCTTCCATGGCAGCTCGGACAGACAGTGCTCTGCTAAACAGCAGTGCGTGTCTCCATAGGAGACAGAGAGTTTTTTACGGAGGGATCCCTAGGGATGTTGTTCTCCTCTGCACCAAAAGGGTCCAGTTGAATATATTTTCCTAGCATAGGATCCGTATATTTGCAGGTTTAAAAGAGGGAGTGATGTTTTGAGCAGAAATGCCCATAACACAGTATTGGTCCAGGCTGAAAAAGCATTTTTGTTGTATCCCTGTATTGCAGCAGGACAGAGCAATGTGTGCCCATTTGCAGACCCCACAGCCCAGTGAGCTGAATGAACTCAGTCTGGAAACCAGTGAGGATGGCCATTTGTGTCTGTGTGTGGCCCAGGCTGCAAATTGCAGAGCTGAAGAGGGATGGGTTTTACGCTGTCCGTGATGGTCCTGCACATCTGGGGTGGGAGAGGGTGTGCCTGCAAGCGGGAAGACAGGAAGCCAAGCGTGGGAAAAGGAGGGAAAAGTAGGATGATTGTTAGAAGAGTGGGAGGGAAGGGGCAGAGACAATAGTTCAACTTAGCAAAGAGGCAGTGATTGAGGGTGCGAGGATTTGGCAGAGTATCTTCCCAAAAACCCTGAAGTTCCACAGGAAGAAGGTAATTTTGTGTTTAGTTCAGTGCCGTGCCTTGATGGGAGCGAATATGTTCTGTGCAGGACTCTTGCATCACTTTTCCTGCCCTGGCCAGGAGCAAAGCAGGAAATAAGGAGGGTGCTGCATGTTTGCCTCCTCTTCGGTATTTCACAGTGCAATTCAGGTGTTCTTTGAAGACCAGGACACAAAATCACTTTCTTCTTTCACTTTTCTGCCCACAAGAAACATGGATTTCTATGAAGCCTTAAATCAAAAGTGAAAGATACTTTTCCAGTGACTTCAGCATTACATCTTTCTGGGGTTGTGGAAATTTGTTCCCTTCTTGCCAAGAGTTGGTTTCGCATTGTCAGGATTGTCCTGTAAAGAATGTCCAAATCCATTCAGTCTTACATATATATGGTCATGTAAAATAATTGCATGTTTGTTGGGTGGCGTTTGTTTTGAGAATCGGTCTGGTCTGCAGTCACAACTCATAGCATTTTGCAATTATAATGCCAATACTCATCTGTCAGTGTGTTACACTGGCAGTTCTGTGATGCTTTGCTGGTTGATCTGTTTGATTTCACCTCAAGTTTTATCCTTCAGTCGTGCATGAAAAATGTGGCTGCATAAACTGTATAAAAATTAGAAGCTTTTCGGAGTTTTGTACCAGGGGCTGTAGATCATACCTGAAGTACTGTGCGCCTCAGCTCTGGCTTTGTGAATCTGAGGTTCTCCTGGTTTACATGAACTTTTTGTTTCCCTTTACTCAAAATGAGAAGAAAACAAATTTATCCTTCTATTCTATGGCAAAATCCCAGGAGAATTTCTATTATTTGGACTAAGAATGTCCCAGAGCTTTGTCATTGTTCTGAAAGGGCCTGGAGGAGTTTTGCTCCCTTTCCCAGGCCCTTGCTTTGCTTTTCCAACACTGCATCTGGGGGTCATATGGAAGGTTACAAATCAAAGCCGGAAGATTTGCATGCTTGTATAAACTACATGCAAGTGTTGCTGCAGAGCAGAAGTCCCCAACATGAGAAGCTGAAAAGGAGGCTGGGATTTAGCAGTGCCTCTGTGTGATTGTGATACTGACTGCACAGGGAGCTTTTGTCATTTGTAGGCCACATACCTACAGTGTGCAAAAATCTGCCCTGTGCCTGTACATAAGTCGATGTCAGCAATGTCATGGTGTGTTCTGTCTTCATGTTGGCCACAAGCTGCGGGTGCTCTAGCACTGTATACAAGCTTCAACGTTGGGTAAAAGCATTGGTACTACCCTGCTGGTGCAATGTAGATGAATCCTTGTTCTCAGAGCAGACAGAAAGGTACTTGGAGTGATCTCACACAGGCATAAATAACTCTGTGCAAAGATGTGTGAGATTTGGTGTGAACTGAAACTTACTTGAAGGATTTGAAATTCAAGGCTCTATTTTTTGACTCTTCTACCAAGACATTCTCTTAGTCTGTTGTCCTCAGGGAACACCAACCACCTGCTGGGGAGAAAGACGTAAGTGCTGTGTATATAGGTTAGAAATCAGGCGGCATCCAGATCTTAGAGCCATTAAGCTGAAAACTTTTCACCTTGAAGTGCAGCTGGATTATTTTGGTTTCCTTGCCATAGGCAACCTCTTTTAGACCTAGAGTAGGGTATTTGTGAAGGCCCCGAGGGAGCCAGGTTTCACAGAGAACCTGTGTTCTTGTTTCCATTTTGTGTTTGTCACTCTACTATTCTAATGCTCTGTAGGCTTAGATGTTATGTTTTCTAATCATCTGTCATCTCTTAAATCACAGAAACTCAGTCCTGTGGTTATTCTGCTTCACAGGTATTTCCATCACAGATGGAAAGTAAATGCAGGTAGACAGAACCATTGGAAACAGAAATAAACGTCCAAGTTGTACTGGAGTCGGGTGCTCTCCCTCCCTCGTGCACGTATGGAAGTCTAATGGTAGTATGGTAGCTTGTCTGCTAATTCCTTGCAGGAAAGCTGCAAGGAGCTGGGAGGTGGTATCAGGGAAATGACCCGTGTCTTACTACTCCTGTTTCTTATTCTCCTTGAATGTTGGAGATAAGATGGGAGCCTTGACAGGTCTTTGATGTGACCCAGGATATCAGTTAAAAAACAGAGCTCTGCTAATGCAACACAGATATTGCATGTCTGCAAGAGTTAGACACATCATACTCTGCTCACACGCCCCTAAGAATGAAGTCAAATGAAGTAATCAAACAAGCCTGACAAGAGGCTGGGAGGTGGTTTGTAGCTGAGCTGTGGAACTCCCAGCCATTCCAGTTCTGCAGCTCTCTGGTCAACTTACTGTCTCAAATTATGGGTGCAAATTCCACTTTTTACCTTCCCGTGCCTCTCATGGCCATGCAAATGACCATGCAAAGAAGTGTAGCAGGGAGGTTTTTCCCCTCTTGGCTTATTGCTCTGATTGTGTGGGGCTTCTTAGCACCTTCTTAGCAGGAAGGTGCTGGGAAGGCCTGAAGTCAGTGCTTAAAATCCCAAGTTGGCAAATGCCAAAAGTATGAAGGATAAAGAAGAGACTAAGTAGAAATTTGAACTATGGGCTTTAAAACCTCATCCGTGTATAAGAAATGGGGGAGGCTGAGTACAGGCTTGCTCTCCTGTGTAAACACAATGAGCTGGATTCGTCATTCAGACACATCCCTGTTTCTTGTCTGGTCCTCACCCCTGAAGCTAGGAAACCAGCAAAAACATCTAGCCAGGTGCCTCCATACTCAAATGAGCTCTTCTTCCTGTGTTCCCAGGGATGTCTGCTGGCTGACTGGCTTGGGGCAGTTGTTTGTTATTCTCATTTGTGTTTAAATACCAGGATTTGGCAAAGAGAAATGGATTTCATCCTAGTTAATACTCCACCAGGTGGAAGGTCTGTGCCCTCATAGGATGGAGTAGTGGTGGGATTTTCTAAGCTAGAAAGGACCCAGCTTGAGACTTAGAGTATGACTGATTTCAGAGCTGGAAATGAGTTTATTTTTCTTGTGTACAGAATAGATTTGATGTGATGTGGCTGTAAAGAGAAGTTGCATTAATCCTCTTGCATTGCTATTCAGAGCTGAAACAAGATCCACAAAAGAAAGCGGTGAAGGAAGAAAATCTCCTTCCCCCACCCTGCATGTTTAATTAGATTGTAAATTAGCTTGCAAATTGTGATGCAAACTGAAATTGCTGTGTCCTGCTTAATTTGCCAGCATGGTGGCTGCTCACAGATGAGAACTGGCAAACGCTGGGGCTGTCCAATTTGTTCTCTCCTGGCATACTATAGCTCTGCTTTGCTTCCAAAACTTAGGTACGTGTCCATGAGACCCATGGGTCGCTTTGGCTTTTTCTCAGTTACATTTCTCCCGTTGGTAATGGAAACATGAGCTGGGCAGAGGGAAGTCCATGAAACCGCATGTGCTTCATGAAAAAGCCAGATGCTTCTCTCCTGCGTGCAGCCTGCATCAGCGCTTGTGCTGGGGACTGCTCTAAGGCACCCTGCCGTGGCAGCAGTCACCCTGCAAGAAGCTTTCCTGCTCAGGGATGCTTCGGTTTCATGTTTCTTCCAAGCTTCATCTCTGTTTCTCAGCTCAATCTTCAAATTCCTGGTGCGAGAACAGCTCCAGACTGGGGTTGAAAATAGCTCTTCCTTGGCAATACCTTGGCTGAGCTGTGGTCCCTTGGAGACCGTTGTGCTGAAAGGTGACATCATCCGGTCGTGGATTTGCCATGGGCTCAGGGCTGAGCGTCTGACTTCATCTCTGTGGGAATTTCTCAGGTCTCACAGTGCTTTTCAGAGCCTTCTGGATGCTGTGAGCTGGGCAGGGAGCCCATGCTGCTCACTGGATCCTGTGTCAAATTGATCCAAGCTGAGCAAAGGCACAGGTGAAGTGTGCAGGAGGAGAGCTTGCATTCTCCGTATTTTTTCCTGGGGCACTTTTCTCTCCCTGCTGCCACTCTAGCTCTTGTATAGGGTACAAATTGAGGACACTGGGGACCCTCACCCTGGGGAAACCCTGACTACTACTGCCAATGTCTTCTGCAGTGGAAGAACGAGCCTAAAATCAAGGTACCCCCTGGAAGATGAGCAGCTCAGTTGCCTTGACTTCATGGGTACCAAAAGTGCTGTCTCTAGGCTGTTGTCACTCCAAATCTGGGTCTGGGCCAGCAATGATTTGTGCTCATCAGCACATCTTTGACATTAAAACAGCTATGCAAACTAAATTGGTGCAGTGCCTGTGCCCTGGTAATTCAGGACACAGAGGTATGTTGAATTCATGGAGGACTGCTGCAGTTAAAGCTCATTTAATGTGAATGCCACCAGCTAAATGAACCTGCTGAAGTTGCTGCAAGCCTTGTTGCAGTTGGACTGACTTTGCATGGAAGCAGATCAGGGAGCCTTCATGTGCTGAGCTGTGCTGGTGAGAAGTTTCCAGCTCACAGGTGGTGATAGCTTCTGAATACAGGAGGTGAGGAGTGCTCTTTCCAACTCTGTCATGATCCACTGGAGGACAAATATGAGACTTTGACAAAGCTGACGTTCTCCAGGATAAAAGGGACTGTTGTGATGGCATCTGCATACAAATTGCACCATAGCGTTGCTTTTTTTCATTCATAAAACTTTTAATAGCTGGTATTTACTGTAATTACCTATTAAAGGTTAACAGCACCCTCTCTTACATGTGCAGGGATATTTCTCGTCTCTGTTCTTCAATCTTGCCAATAGCTCGTGTATTTGTGGATGTTCTTATTTTGGTCTCATCACACTGCTCATTTCTGGCACTTATCTTCCACTCCAGCTCATCTGGCTGCAGGAAACAAAGCATTAGTCTCTAAAAACCAATTGAATACTTGGTCACATGGGAATAACCCGAACTTTTTTACCTCTGGGGTTTGTGCCAGCTGGACCTGGATATTTTCCATTGAAAACAAGACATTCAATGATAAGTTGTGCCCAATGACATTTGAGTGAATGCTTTTTGTAGTAGGAAGTCATCTCTTCTCATTGCTTCATGCAGGCAGCAAAGGGAGAGCAATAACTTCAGTTTGCAGTAAATTTTCTGCTCTGTGATGGGTAAAATGGAAGTTTCCCAGGGCTAGAGTTAAACAGTAATTAGCAGCTGATAAAATCCCCCTCACATCCTGCGCTTTCTTTCATGCAGTATGAATATTAAGAGCTGCTTATCAAACTTAGCTCCTGATTAATATTCTTCAGGTTTGTACAGGCCTGCTTCTTGCTTCTCTGAAGAACGATTGATCTTCATATACATAATAGACTAAAAAATGATTGGATTTGTGAAATTAAGAATTGAACTTTATTAGAGACTGGAGCAGCAAGTAATTGTGCAGTGAGTTGTTTGTAACTTGCACATCAATTATTATTTATTTTTAAGGACTTCTTTTTGTTAAGGATTTTTGAGGGGAAGCATTTGAATAGTAGCTGTGTTTGACTCCTTTAAGCCCATGAACATGGCACATAGAGAAAGCAGATCTTTTTACCATAAGGAATTAATTATTGTAGTAATTTTTAATTTGCAGTCATGATTCCGGTTTAGTGCTGTGCGTGTGTTGACTGTAGATGAAACTGTACTTACAGCGTACTTGCAAGCTCCAAGACATGTGAGATGCTTTGATTTTTATCTTCTTCTATGAAGAAGCAGAGTGCTGAGACCTGAGACTGTTGTGGGCAGGACCAGCTGTGTGCTGGAGCTATGGCTTGTGTAGCTCAGTTCTAGGGAGCTGCTGGATGCCACAGAGAGCTCTCCCTCGGCCCTGCAGGCAGCGATGCTGGGCCAGCGGGTGTTCAGGGCTTTCGAGCGTGGGACGGCTGTCCGTATTTATCTGATATTTCCTGCTGCCTCCCTGCCCTGTTGCGTTTGCATGACCTCGGGCTCCCCCAGGGCTGCTTTTCCCATTCTCCCCTGGGATGTCATTGATCGCTTTCACAGTGACCCTTTTAAGATCTGAGCAAAAAAATGACGAGGTAAGCTGATGTAATGTTTGCTGCTCATGGAGACATTATGGGTCCGACTAAGGCAGTAGAAGTGAATAATCACCAAACTCTGATCTCTGAGGGAGAGAAATGTGATACCGAAGTCTTTTGAAACCTCTAGACCTTGCTTTTAAAATCTGGCTTTTTTGAGGTCTTTTTCAAGCTGACAGTTATCCCCCATCATTTTAAATGGTGGCTGTCAAGAAGCAATTTGATTTATACAAAGAAACAAAGAAAATCAATAGCTATTTCAGATTTTGCACCTGCAACCCACCAAGCACATTTTGAGCCCATTAGTTTCTTGCTTCATAGAGCTCCTGGTTATGATTAAAGGCTTTTCTCGCCGCTCCTGCTATGATCTTGCCATGAAATAAAAAGTCAGTGCATCTGCATGCTGCCCAATTCATCACTTGCTAAGCTTGAAGACACCTAAAGCTCAAACGTGTTTAATTGCTGTTTTGAATGTGCAGCAAAATCGGGGCTTGACTGAAGTCAGTGCCAGCTTCATTCCTGCAGAGCCTGGGTTTCAGAGCTGGGGTCCTTCTCCAGTCCTGCACCCTGTGCCAAACGCATCCAACCTCTTGATCAGAGCGTGCCTTTGCACCCAGCTCTGCCCAGTCTCATGTGATGGGGGTGTTGTGTCACTCACTGCACCACTGGATGATGCTGGACTCTTTAAGCAGGATTAACTCCTGTCTGGACTAGATCTCGATCTGTCAGACTTGCAGGCTGCTAAAATTTGGGGGGATACACAGTTTTTGTGGATACTGAGGAGGAGCATGGAGAAGCCTGCAGTGCCATGAAGTTCAGAGAGCCTGTGGCATATGTGTTTTGTTTCTAGCTTCTTGGAGAAAAAATGCATTATTAAAGAAAAAAATACAGCCTTTATTTGCATGCACAATATGTTTCTCCTATCCCTGCCTTATCCCCTTTGTGAGAACCCAGGGCCAGAATTACAGTATCTGAAGTTGCTTTTGGATCCCAGACAGCTCCCATCTGTCATGATCTGTTTTTAATCGAATGGGTTTTCCATCTGAAAGTAGCTGTTGGATGGAGAATGAGTAGGAATATTTGTGTTGTGAATTAGCTCAGAGTGAAGCTACAAGCTTTTTTTTTTGGCCCTTCACAACAAACACATGGAAAAATATTCTTCAGTGTAGTGTGGCTGGCCTGAAAATTGGCAACAGCAGCTTCCTTCCCAGGCTCTGACTCCTCTGCCTTGTCTGCATGGACAAGGTCTTTAAAGAGGACCTGAAACCTTCGTGTTACACAATCTTCTCTCCCATCCATGTCATGCTTTTGTGTGTGTGTACTGTGGGGGGGAGGTTGAGCGGCTCAGTTTTCCAAGAGAAATGTAAGACACAGCAGAGGGATAACCTGGGTTTGCTGAGAGATGTGTTCTCATTCCTGGGAAGTCTCTTCTTTGCCAGCCTCGATTGTCTCTGTTTGGTGGGAACGACAGATAGATTTGATACGATACCTGAGTCAAATTCAGGATCTTAGTCTTTAGCCTTAGTGCTCCAGCAAATGTTCCAGATCTCCTTTACAGCCTGTGCTCAGTAGGTCTGGTTCCCTAATGCCATGAAACTGGGCTGCAGTAGATGGGGAGCCTAGGGACTGAATATGGTCTAAAAAGCAGAAAGGAAAGCAAGGCTGCAGGACCTCTGTGGTTTCCAGGACATCAGATGACACCTCTCTCCTACTGAAGAAGAAGAAGAAAGAAATCCCTCAGCAGTCCTTGGAAAGACATTGTTAAGCCTGTCCTTCAACATCCCTCCTGGGATTTTCATGCAGTACCCTTTATCATTAAAAGCAGAGAAGCAATTACCCTGCATTATGTCACAGAAGAGGGGCCAGTGTCCTTGGGGAGATGGAGAGTAAGGTGGTGCTTATCCATCCCCCTTTGCTTGGAGACAGGGAGCTTCGCTTCTGCATCTGTGCAAAAGGGAGAGTTACTGCAGCACTGGGCCTGAGGGAGGAGGGATGCTTTCCTGTTTCCTATGTCAGATCCTTGTCTTGCTTCATATGTGAAACCCGGAGATTGCTTTAAAGACCCAGGAGCCAGCCTAGCTGTGATTTCCATTAGATTTGCATTGCGTAGTCACCCACAGTGACTTTGTCCTGTGTTTGCTGAAGTCGTGTGTATCTGTCATCAAGGCAGAAGGGCCAGCATTTGCCCTGAGTGTATGAGAGAGTAGAATCTGGCTCATTTTTAACTTCTTTTTATTTTTTTATCTTTTTTTTTTTTTTGATTGTTTTTTTTTGTTTTGAGGCACTTGGGTCAAAAGGAAACACTTGTGGTTTATGTGTGTGTGTGTGCGTGCACGTGCATGTTTTTATCATCTTTTTATCACAGCTTCTGGCAAAACAGTGTTTCTGTAAGATGATGATTTTTGGGGATGGACCGGGGCTGGACAAGACAAATCCTGGGCTTGTTCCGGGCTTTTGTTTTTATTTCCACTGATGTAACAAAACAGTGCCACTCACGCTGACCTGGTTTACATCACTTTCGAATCAGTCTGATAGGTGCCAAAGGTGCTGAGTGGTACTATGTGGCTCAGTCAGGGCTGTGTGCTGTGGGGCTGAGTGTTGTCACACCTGCATGGATGTGTGTAAGCAGCTGTGTTGCACAGCTGTAATCCGACAGCCCCTCAGGTGCTGAGTTCCGTTTGACTTTCCTTGTTTTACCTAGGAAGGGCCATAGGCACATCTCCATATACAAGGCAAATCTGGAGTATGGGGTGGGAGATAAGCAGCTCATGATGGGCTGTTGCTTCAGAGGTGAAATAGTTCTCCCAGCCATGCCTGCAACAGGTCCTGGGACTCTCCAGATGGACAGAGGTAGTGACCAGAGTGTGCTACCAGGGAGCAGCAAATGTGCCATCACCCCAAGCTTTAATCCCAGGGAGAGCAAAAACAGTGGGAGCTGGGGATGAGTGAGAGTACATTGGGTGCTCTCCCGAGACCTCTGCTAAAGGCTGCAACAGGGCAACAGCTTTAATGCAGTCTAGCGCTGCACCCAGGGCTATTTTCCTCATTGTGGGCAGGAGCAGCAGTGAGATGTGGAATTAACCTAAGCTGACTGTTCAGCCTTTGTATGTATCCTGTATTTCATGGCCCACACTGACTTGTGTTTTCTTTTCCCTGAGCAGGTCTATATCATCAACGTAACATGGTCTGACCTGACTTCCCAGATCATCTACCGGAGATACAGCAAGTTCTTTGACCTGCAGGTAAGTCTGTCTTTTCTAACATAAAATATTATTTCCACTCATTTCTAATCATGTTTCCAGCTGGGTTAATAGTGCCTTTAAATAAAGCTTTGTGTGTGTTTGGTCTGTTACATGTCATGATCTTGAAACTTTTCAGACTCTGTCCTCGTAGGGTGTAAGATAAGTGGGTGGTATGCTCACAGCAAGTAACTTGCACTGTTAAGACATTTAAAGCTGACATTTTCATGAATGGTTCCCATTGAAGAGGGGATCTAATTTTAAATACTTTAGATGCACTTAGAACAGAAAGAGAGCTACATTCTGGGCCCCCAGAAACTACTTACCCAAATCACTGAGAACAACAGAGCTTTTGCATACTCCCACAGCAGCTCGGTAATGGAGATGGTAGTGGAAACCTTCCAGACTCTCCTCCTAATCGTCTACCCAGCCAGCTGGTGTCCTAGCTCCTGCTGTTTTGTACAGCTCCTTTGCTGTATTCTGTGCCTGTATATTTAGATTTCATCGAAAGCTTTCTTGCTGGATAGCTGCTGACCAAAGTCTGAAGCCAGGAAATAGGAAAATTCCAAATTACAAAGTTTCAGTGTGAGCATCTGCATTTCTGGTCCTGCTTCCAGGCACCTGCACAGGTACAGAGAGCTTTCTGGCTCAGGAGTATTTATCATTAATCCATGTCCATTGATACCTTTCTGTCATCATACCTCTGTAGGCAGAAAAGCTGTAATTGCCTGGGGTGAAAACAAAAGCTGTGGTTTGGCAGACTCCTGAACTTTGGGGGAAATGTTGATTTTGGGCTGAAGATGTTGTTTGGAGCTGGGCTGTGGTTAAGTATCAAGTGAGTCCTCACAGCCAATGTTAAGGATGTACTCAGCTGACTGAGCTGTGTCTTGGAAAATAGCATTAAGCCTTTTTGTCATGATCAGTTAGGGAAAAGAGTTCTTCCCTTGGATAGCTGATCTGAGATATCTGTAAGAGTCTTACTTTCAGCATTGCTCCCCTTTTTGTGTCATTCCTGATACTTGGACATCTGAAATCTCTAGCCTGTTCTGCAGTCTATATCGGTTATGGCCTCCTGGCTTTTCTGGTAGGAAACGGGACCATTTCTGTGGCCAGTCCTGATTTCTGTGTTTGCTGTGTGGCTGGAAGACAAAGAAGAGATGCTCCTCTTATGCCTGTCTCCACTTCTTACTGGGCTGAAGTGCTAGGCCTGCCAGTCCTACTGCTGTGTGGACTAAATCACTGTCTAATGTACCTGCTAAAGATGCAGAGCTCCGTAATCACACACAGTTGTTGTCAGTGTACAGATTGTGGCCAAAGCTGTTTCTTTCTGTTCTTTTTCTTTTTGCCCCAGTTCTGTTTTCATGTATGTGTTCTTCTGCGTCTCCTGGCCTTTCCTGGTGGGTTTGAAAAGTTCCCATCAAGCATGGAGTTATCAATGGGGTTAGTGTGTTGGACAGGAAATGATGTCTCAATCAGGGAGTGGGTCCTGAAAGGTCCCATTGATAAGTGCAAGGGGGCCTAGTGCCAGTGGAAAACTCTCGCTTGCACAACGCTTCTCCCCCCACAAGAAAATACGACAAGAAAGTAACAAAATTCCCTTCCTTAACCTTTTCTCTCCCAGGAATCTCTGTCAGGGCCACCACTGCGTTAGCAGTGACAGCCCTTTGCAATAATCTCTTTAGCTCTTGCAGTGTTAAGTGCACAGTTACTGAAACTGAGGTCTTCACCTGGGGTTTATGTGGCCTTGTCATGTCTCTGAAAGCATCTCGCTGTGGCAATCTGTGCCTCAGTTTCTCAGCTGTAAGATGGGGACAAGGCCCTGTGTGCTGAAGCTGCAAATTTGCTCCAGATAAGGGATGATCTGTTCTTTAAAGATTTTTTGGTGTAACCTAGCACTGGTTGGACCTGGGTTTTACAACCTAATATGAAGTATGGTAATGTGGCCTCAGCATAATCAATCTACTTTGATAGTGACCCTGCTTATCCCTATGTGCTCCTTGCAGCAGAAAATCAAGTAAACACTCAGTGAGTGATGCTCTGCCAATTCACAGGCATCACTCTTGTCCAAAACAGCTGGAGTCTGCAGGTCCCTGCCAGCTCCACTCATCTCACTGTGCCCACAACTGAGCTGCACTTCAGGGCTTCCAAAGCCTGCATGTGTCTCATTTGCTTTTGACACGAAGTGGAGGAACAAGGGCTGACTTGTAATGACTTAATCAGGGCTGCAGTGCCTGGTGTTGATAGTGACACTGGATAGGACCCTTGGGGAAACCCAGGGGGGCTGATGTAGTTGCTCAGAGGCAGCTAGGGAGGAATACAGATAATGAATTTCACTACTGCAATACCTTGTTTCTTTAGAAGAGCCCACCCTGCCCTGAATGATTGTCTGTGGGAAGTGGCTCAGTGGTTTTGAGAGCCCTTCCATTACAAGATACTGAAGTTTCTGAAACACTTCCTTCTGAAGCAAATCCTCTTAGGCACTGCAGTCAGTAAGGGGCTGCTCTGTCCTAAGGATTCAAATCCCAGAAGTGTTTGGTTGTGCTGTGTCAGCAGTACATACGCTTGAATTGGGAGTGAGGTTGCTTTCAAGATGAGTAATTGGGCAGCGAGACTGGATATACCATGGGATTTTGAAGCTGGAGTTTGCCCCATGAAGGCATGAGAAGCACAGCAAACAGAACCCAATGTAACAAGCCAGGTGTCAGCCCTGTGCTGCTTCAGTGAAGATTAGAGATCCAAAAGTACGGGCTTTAATCAAATCAGCATGTTGCTGTATCATTCAGTTGTGCAACCGAGTCACATCTGCTGCTGTGCATAGGTCAAATGGTGTCAGCAGAAGAGATGTGGGTGCCAATGTCTCAGTAAATAGGATTGAAAGAATTGAATTAACTCTGCATAGATTAAAGCACTACGATAAATTGCTTGTCAGGTCCACTTATCTGTTGTCTGTCAGCCTGGGGAGACATTTGTGCCTGAGCATCACATGGGGTCAAAGCCATCTCCTAATGTAATGCTTTAAGTGCTGCTTTCTCGTGCACATGCCCACAGTGCAGAATGGGGGAATATGAGGAGCCCATCACTAAGAGCAATGTGAGCATCATCTGTGGTTGGTGCTGACCCTCCTGACAGGCTGGTGGCTCACTGAGGCATGTTCCCTGGATGCCATTTGAGGTCTTCCGTCATCGCTGATGGTTTTGCTGGTGGTAGTAGCAGGATCCTGCCCTGAGTTGCAGTTCAGCAATTCTCCTGTTGTCCCCAAAGGAACTGAGAAAGGATGCGTCGGGATAGCAAGGATAACTCCCGGTGTTTCCACTCTGCAGTAGAAGGTATCGACAGATGTAAGGCCATATTTTTCTTTCTGGAAAGTCCCTTTGGAGGCTCTTAACCCTTTTCTCCCCCAGGAATCTCTGGATTCACAGTTGAGCATGTGCGTAAGGTGGAGAAGGGTGGGGATGCGGCCAGCTCACCCTCCCAGTGGCTATGATGGGATAGAAAGCAACAACAGAGTTTGCAGCTGGCAAGTGTGAAGGGTGATTCTTTCCCCACTCCCTTCCAGTTGCTCAGCTTCCACAAGCTCACTTAGGCTTTTACACGTATTATGAGCCCAGCTGGTTGCTGCCCATCGCTGTTGAAAAGCCCTCCCCCCAGCAAAGTGAACAGGGAAAATGTGACCAAGGGTCAGTGCCCGGTGTCTTAGTTTGAATCACCAGTGGCTCATCTTCTGCATTTTGTGCAGCAACTCCAAATGTTCTGGTCCAGTTTCATGCCTGTGTTATCTGGTGCCTGGAGTCAGAGTATGAACAGGACCAGAGCCTTGGCAGAGGGACCAAACCCTATATTCAGATGCCAGCCCCTCCACTGCTCCCATGAGGATGGACGGATCTCTGTGTGTGGAGCTGTAGTAGGATCCTTTCTCAAAACAGCGAAATACAGCCTTCTCCAAGGCAAAACACCACAGCTGGCTGGAGCAGTGTGCCATAATCCCACGTTGTGTTTCTGACTGCATGAGAGGCAAGCGACGTCCCTGCTGGAGCCACAGCAGGAATGTTAGGTAGGCAGATCCCCATCTCTGTGCACAATGACCCACACAGACGTTCTGGCTGCAAGGAGACATCTGAAATGTCACAGTTTTGAAAAGGCAAATAAACAATGCTCTGTTCAAGCATTTGCTTTGTGTATCTGTTAGCAAAAAGCTATCTGCCTGCTGTGGTCTGCTGATCTAAGCAGGTTTTCTTCAAAGTGGGACAGAAAGAGGAACTCACTAGCAGCCAATTAGAACATGGAAAATAAAGAATATCTAGACTTTTATTAGGGAGTGGAAAGAGATGTAAGTTGTTTTCAGGCTGACGATAAAACATCAAGAGCTTCATTTGTTATTGCTAGGGTCATCCTGATTGTTTATAGTGCTGTAATGGAGTAACTGAGCACTGAAGGGGATATTAAACGAAAGTGGTGCAATAAAGAGCCATAACTGCAGCCGGCATCACTGCTTTTCTTGCTCAGACTGGGGTTCGTCTGAATGCTGCTGCTGTTGATCACTCTTCTGTTGCATACACCTCTGTACAAACATCCCTTTCTCTGTTACCCTGAGCTGTATCAAGTATTGTAATGTCCGCTCTCATTTGCAGTTAGGTGGTTGTAACTCTGCCTCATGCCTGAGCGCCCTGTATTTCATTGGGTTGCTATGATTTGAGAAACAGGACCTGGTGACTCGAGGATGCAGGCTTTCTGTGGCAGAGCAAAGGCAGAATCAGTGCAGGGTGCTTGCAGGGTAGGTGTTTGATGTGGCCCTGATGGACCAATGTGGTTCTTAGGGACTGTAGTCATAGAATAAGGGGTAACGGGTCCCCTTAAACGGGGGAGATTAGGTTAGATATAAGGAAGAAATTCCTTACAGTGAGGGTGGTGAGGCACTGGAATGGGCTGCCCAAGGAAGTTGTGAGAGCTCCAGTGTGAGAGCTGGCAGTGTTCAAGGCCAGGCTCGATGGGGCTTTGAGCAACCTGGTCTATTGGAAGGTGTCCCTGCCCACAGCAGGGGTGTTGGAATTAGATGATCTTAAGCTCCTTCACAACCCAAACCATTCTATGATTCTATGACTTGTGTATATTCAGTCCATTAGTTAATTTTGGTTAGATACCCAAGTGGAGACTGTAGTCCTAAACATGGTGGTTCAGTGCAGTCTGACGCAGTCATGACTGTATTTTGTAGGACCTATATATTTTATGTTGTAAGGCTCTTGCTTTTAGCTCTGCAGGAGCAGTGGATAGACAAGCTCAAGCATGTGCTACATTTATCAGTGATGAAGAGTTAGGTAAGAGTCCAACGGGGCAAGTGCCCTCCTGCATTTGCAAATGCTAGCCCCTAACCCTCAACCTAGTCAGCCTTTATAGCCAGATGAGTAGAGTCACTGCCTGGCCTCCTCAGCCATCCACAGCGGTGGGGTCACTCTGCATTGCGTGATGCTCTGTTCCACGGGTGCCGCCCCACATGTAGCTCCTGGCACTGTGGGAAGTGAAGGAGGGCTGTTGATGTGGCTCCGGGCATGATGCAGCTTGCCCCTCTTGCAGCATGGGAGGTTTGTGTTAAAAGATTCTCAGCCTCTGATGGGCACAGGGAGTGTTTCTGTTGGGCTACGTGAGGGTGCGTATGGAAACAGGAAGGAAAGCTGGAGGAGAAGGTGGGGTTGAGTAGGGCAGGGGAAGAGGTGGGGAGGAATAGCATGACAAAGGGTTGTTGCATCAGGCTGAGGTGCAAGTGCACAGTGAAAAGGGGGAGAAAGGGAAGAAGGGAAGATTTTACTTACTGGCATTGCTCCCGCTGGGCTGTGTTGACAGCAGGGGATGTGGTCTGCTGTCAGAGCATGTGCTTCCCTCTGCTCTGGGCTGTGCGGGCCTTGGCCAGGATGATCTGAGTTGCAAACATCAAATTTCTCCTGCTCCCATTCCCTCAGTGTGTGATGCTGAGCCTCAGCATCCTGGCCCGGGTGTGGACATTGACAGCTGCTGTGAGATCCTTCTCCAAAGCAGGGACCTGGCTCCATATCTGACCTGTGAGGTTCAACCCCAGGGCTTGGCTTCAGGGCAGTCCCTGATAGTCACAGGGCTGTAGGGATGGAGTTACTCCAGCAGCTGAGATGCAGGGTTTGGTTTGAAAGCAGCTTCTTTAAGAGCAAGACTGAAACTGGAACAAGCCTGGGAAAATTCAGAGGAAATCTTAACATGGCTCTGTCAACATGTCTGTTCCCAAAGGTCAGCGCTGGGTCCCTGGGGAGAAATGGCACGTCCTTTCTATTGAGTAAACAGGGCCACTTGTCCGCCGCCACTATCCCAGGATGATCCCAGCGTGTGGAGAGGCCACAGTGGCAAGGCTTGCAGGTGATGCGGGAAAAGAGGATCCTTGGAGGAGCCCTGAGCCAGCTGTGAGAGCTGACCATGCCTCCCATGTCTCCAGCTGTGCTGGAGCTCCCTGTGCTTGCAAGCCTTGGCATGCAGGATCCCCTGATGCCTGCCCTCAGAAAAGCAGCCCAGCAGCAAGCTTGCCAGTACCAGGGCTTCCTGGGGGAACTGAGATGTCCCCAGGGGAAAAAAAAATGAGTAACTGATATGGTTATTGAACTGGGAATGGTTTTCTCAGCTGATTTTAAAGGCTATTTGAATCCTCTTTGTCCTTTTACGCCTCAGTTAGTGCCTTAGGATACCAGCTGGCTTGGGGGAGTATCTTTGTCTTCAATGAATAAATGGAATTGTTTATAATTAGTATTTCCATCATTTTTTAAATGTTTGCTTGGCAAAACAATCTGTTCAGCTTCCAGTGTTTGTTTCTAAAAGCCTTTACACATCAGACAAAGACGAGGGCTGTGATGGGGAAATTGCAAAGTGCCTACCGAGCTACAATAGAAGCTAAGTTCAATAAACATGGCAAATAACCTGCAGTTGAGAAAGTGACCCAGCCTTTGGAAATCCTCCTCTTCTTACTTCTGTGCTTCAGTGCTGTTGAGGTTGGAAGGGACCTTAGAGATCATCTAGTTCCAATCCCTTGCCATGTTCTAGATGAGGTAGCAGTGAGGTTTTGGGGCTCTGGTTGAGTGGTTGTCCTGACTCTACTGTGAACAGGAATCTCTGGAAGCTGCATCTTTGAGGATTGTGTCTTTCTCTGTTCCTTTGCTACTCCAAACCATGAGCCTGGATCCTGCCATGGTATCAGTGACTGTGATGAATGCTGCACCACATAGATATTGTTCTGCACAATGCTGATACTCTCCTGGATGTCAACAAGTCTTTATTTCCCTGTTTTTCATGTCGTGTGTGTGGAATCAGCAGTATTGGAATGTTTCATCACACCATCAAGAGGCTTTCACCAGATCTCATCCAGATTGAATGCTAATTCACTTCTAGGGTCTTAAAGGAGCATGGCATTAAGTGGCAGGCTGCTCTAAAGATGAGTTTTCCTCTCCATCCTTGTGATCTCCTCATGTGCTGTGCTGCAACAATCTGAGCTGCTCAAAAGGGACTACACAATTAATGATCTGCTCTGATTGCTGAAGGAAATTCACTGCCTCTGCTGACTTCCTGCCTTTTGCAGCCCCCTGAGCAGAAGTTCAACATTGGTAGATCTCTGTTAGCATTGAATTTACAACTTTTCTTTAGGCAGGCTCCTCATCCTGGAAGTAAAACATAGTTTAATTAAGCTATGGGCTGTATAAGTAGTTAAACAAATGAGTGGGATTTTGTTTTGGGTTGGTTTTGGTTTTTGGAAGTATCACAAAGACCCAAAGAGGTCATTGACTTCTTGCATCTTTTATACTGTACACGGTCTTCTACTGCTATTCCTCCACCTTCTTAGGAGCCGTCTTCCATATTCCATGTTCACTGATAGTATTCTTGGACTGAAAACTTCCCTGTGGATATTAGGAAGCTACAAACAAGTTGCTTTACCTGCTGTTTGCATGCATGCATTTTTTATGAATTATCTAAATAGAGTTTAACTTGGGTTAAATAGAGTTTAACAAAGATCTCAAGGGAGTGCTGCAGAACTGTGCTGGAATGCACATTTCTCAGTGGATGAATTCACATAGTCTGGAGTAGGAACCCCGTTTTTAAAGGCTTAAAGCCATTCCTCTGTGGAACAGGAAGGTTAGATAATATTGTAGTATCAGATACTCTGCATCCACCACTTGAACTGCAAAAGCTTGCTACCTGCAAAGATCCTTCCGGGATCCTTGAGGTACATCAGACTCCATTTATGACCTCTAGTAAGCACAGAAAGCAGTGGAATTGGTCAAAAGAGTTATTTACTATGAATTAATCCCTTGCTTTCTAGAGCTTTGGTTTGTGTAAATTGTTCTTGTTATCAGTACCTTTCACCTGCACTTACACTTTCCACAGTGGGGACCTTGCAATGAGGGAAAGGCTCTGCTGGATGCAGCCACAAAGAGGAAAAGGAGCAAGTTCTCCCAAATGAACCAAATTGATTTACCTCAAATCAGATGAGGAGGATTCAGACCTGTTTTCATAGCTGTTGGCTGCTTTTCGTATTAAAGATCAAATGCATCAGGAACATGAGTCCATGCAAGGATGTGGTGCTAATGGAAGTTAAAAATGCCTGAAATTTCCAAAAATTCTGAACCATGATGGAAAATTTTGGTACTGGGCCCAGGCCTGCTGGATTTGTGCCTGAATGGTATCTCATAGAGAGGATTATGCAGAATCATGGTAAAACTGGGCTGAAAGTCTGTCTTCGGCACAGCATGTCAAGGGTCAGCATATTATACCTCCTGTGTTATTCCTCTGTCTCCATTATTCTGGTGTTGGAAGGTCTTGTCATAACCCTTAGGTCTCCTTAGCAGGATTTAAAGCTCAGCCTTGGGAGGAGCCCACTTGTTTGTTAACCTTGTTCCAGGTTTTGTTTGCGGGAACAATAAAACACAGGAGGGCAGCTGTGCTGTGGGACTGGCCCCAGCCAAAGCTACGGCTCTGGGGCTGCTCTTGCACAGCAGTGAATTCTCCAAGTGCCTCTTTATTGGCATATTTCCTCTTTTGGCACAGATCAAGATCAGCCTTTTTGTTTTCTTCTGGACTATCTGTGTGAAAATCGCATTCCTCTGCAGGATTGTTTCACGGCCTTTCTTCCACAAAGCACCCAAGCCCTAAAAGTTCAGTCATGACAGTTCCACCCCCTCCACCGTTTTGCCTCTCTCCCCTAATCGCACTCAGCTTTCAATTATTTATACTGCCGGAAAATCGCACGGAGTTCACACCCCCAGCCCCGAAACACAATTCCACTTTTGTGCCGGGCATACAATCCTTCACTTTCATTAAGTGTGCGGAGACTGAGATGAGAAGTGCCTGTTGTGCTCGCATCCCTTGGCTCACGATGAGAGGAGCTGGTTGTTTTCGCAAACGTCCTAAATAGCCCTGCAAGGGTTATGAGGAGTTTATTTACATTATTGCATTTGAGTGCAAATAGAAAATTGCCCAGCCAGAATGGAAAGGTTATGCAGGGCTCTGTCAGGGCTCTTTTCCCTGCCACCTCACCCCTCCCGGCTTTCTGCTCCTACAGGCTCAGATGTGGGAAGGCTGTGTTTGGAAGGAGCCGTAGCTCTTGGTCCTGTTACACCAGGGTTGGCTTATAGGACACACGAAGCATCAACTGGCATTTCTTCTACTGTGGACTGTGTATAGTCATGGCTGCCATAAGAAAGGCTTCTGATCAGGCTCACACCAGCCTGATTTATCAGTGTTGGGGGCTATTTGCTTCTTCCCCTTGGTGTCTGAATAGCTGACCTTCTCTGCAGAAGCAGTGTACAGAGTGTGAAGACGAGAGTTTGTTTTCTGCCTTCTTCCCTTCTTCTCATTTTCTGCAGTCAGGGCAGTTTCATGTCTCGTGCAAATACAAATATTCCCACGGCAGGACTGTCTTTTGCAATTTCCCCTTTCCCTCCTTCGGGGAAGCATCAATGACTCTCCAATGGAGTGGTCAGGGCAGCAAAACCGACAGAGGAGCCACACTGCTGAGCAGATGAGTGGTGAAGTCACGCAGAAAGCAAGAATACTGGTGCTCTGGGGAAGCACAGCTTCATGCAGTCATTCCTGGGCGCCTTGTTTGAACAATACCCAGCCAGGCTGGGGGCTTTGCTCTCTGCCTTTTGCTTTTCATTTAAAAGGAGAGATCTGGTCTGTAGGATCTGTGCAGGAAAAGGACTTGAACTCTTACAACGTGTAAGGTCCTTTGTCATTGCCCTGGATGGTAATCTATACCCTTCATGGAACATTACCTGTAGAGGTGCCTGTGAGCATAGCTTTCTGAAGCTTCCCCATTAAACTGGGGAAGCATTTGTTAGCATCTCCATGGTAGAAGTTAGCATTTGCTCTTCCCTGCCTATGCCCAAAAGTGCTGCAGGGTTGATGGTCTCCTGGTATGTGTGTGAGAGGAGGGTGCCCTGGGAGCATGACATGAGTGTGTTTCTGACCCACAGTGTTCCCAGGTCCAAGCCCCAAGAGGGGCTCCTCAGTAGGAGCCATAGGTACATAGCACTGGGTCTACCGTCCAGGCCTGTGGCTGCAGCTGTCCCTAATGGTGCAAGCTTGGACATGGGACTCATTCAAGTGCCGCTGTAACCTTGTGAGGGTACAAAGGCAGCAGAACAGGGAGTTGCAGTCAGTGAAGGAGGCTCATGCTTTGGAGCAGAGTGAGTTGCTGACAAATTCTTGATGGGCAGAAGCTGTGAACAGTCTCACAAGGGACTCAGCCGAGACTCAGAAAAGCATCTGTGCTGAAGATTTTTAAGATTAAGTGTTTAAGATAAGTTCTGTAAACCTACAGTGCAAGCAGAGCTCTCTGTTAAAGCCGTTCATGAGGCATCAATGTGGATGCAGAGATGCGTCTGATTCACCACGTGCAGTCAAGAGCAGATCTTAATCAGTTAGTGGTGTTCTTGCAAACTGAGTTAATGTGGGAGCGGTGCACCTGGGTCTTGATGCATTTGGGTTTTTAAGGGTGTGTTAAGAAACCCAGTGGGACTTGCTGAGCTGCTGCCTTCAGCCGGGTGTTTTGAGAGAGGTGAAGGACAGCCACGAAAACACTGTGTGAGAGAGGGGAAGATGGCAAAGAAAGGAATTAGAAAGCAGACCAGAAAGGGACCAAGTAAAATAACAGGGAAAAAACTCTTTTGAAGGATTAAGGAGAGTTTAATGATTGAAGTTTTGCCTTATAGGGCTATACTTACCCACCTTATTTCACAGGCGTTTCTTTCTATCTGGCTAATCTCTGGCTTTTTACAGCACAGTAAATTGGGATGTTCTGGCCTCTCTGTCATCTGGGGAGCTTTAAGATCTAAGTCCAGGCTTGTCCCGGTCACTACAGTGACGTGCTGCTGCTACTTGAACAAAACTAATATGTGTGTCTTCCTGGTGAAGAATGTATGTTGTGGGATGGCACATGGTGAACACCTACATGCTTGTAGCAAGTCTAGGTTGTCTTGTAGCTTTTGGTATGTTGATAGCTGTTCTTGCAGCTTTGCGAAAGCCGCTGTAGCCATCTGCCATGCTTGTCATACTGCTCTGGTTAAAGGATGCCGGTCTCTGATTAATATTTGATGTTTCAGGAGATGGCAGAGGTTCATCTGCTGTTGGGATCTGGGAGTAGGGCAGATGGAGCAGTTGGGGTGGTGCGCTCCACAAAGTGGTCCCTGGCTATTCTTAGGCAAAGGGAGAAGTTTGCATGAAGTGTTTCCAGGGTGGGGAGAAGCCCTGCAAAGTTTCAGGTCGGTTCTGGATGTGGGACAGCCCTGGATTATACAGCTGAGCAGGGGTGTTCTGTGGGCTGCAGGGCTGGAAGTTCCTGCCTGTTGCTGTTAAGGAACCTCATGTCAAATCCTGTTCCACTCGTAGGTCAAAATATATTTCATCTCCTTAGTGTGGAGATGGTTTTTTGTGTAATGAGGAGCTGGGAGTCTGTGGTGTGGAACAAGGAGTGGAGAGCTGCTGGTGTGGCAGGAAGATAATCTGGAAATATCCACCCATGAAATGGGGGCTATAATCAGCCCTTCTGGAGAAAGTCTATTCATTAATGTTTGTAAAATGCTTTGAAGTCTTCAACTGGGAGCTTTTTAACAGAGCCAAATGTTAGTTGCGTTACAGTGGCTAACCCAGACCTTAATGACCGTGTTCCCTCTCCTCCCCCTGAGCCCCCAGTCATTTGTAATGGGGTTTGGTGAAGAAGTGAAACATCAGCAGAGTGACCAAAGAGAAGTGAACTGCTCAGCAGAAATATAAATAGTGCTTTACTTTCTTGGGATAATGTCCTGGTCCCATGGACTTTTGCTGCCAGGAGTGCAATGCATAGAAGGGATGGGGAGTTTATTTCTAGGCTTGCACCATGTTATCCCAGTTTGTAACTAATTTAGGGTCCTCTTGCATTAGTACTCACTGGTGCCTTTTGGTGATTAAAGCCATCTCAGTTTGTCTCAATGGGAACTCACCAGAGTGAGACTGGCATGCAGGGAGGGGAGGGAGCCTTGGCTGTCAATGGGGTGCGCAGCAAGTAAGGGTGAAACAAGGAGGCCCTAGAGCTGTTTTGATGAGCGCTCAGCTCTGGCTACCTGTAAGTGTCCTTTGTTCTATGCCCATCCATTTCCTACAGCATTCCCTATCCCCTATCAGTAACAGAATAGCATTTGCCTTTTGATTTGCTTGATTTCTGATGTCAAGACATAAATCTTGGTGATGGTGGTGGTGGCAGCAAGGGTCATTTTCTTTCATATGAAGGAATTGGAGTGGATTCAGTTTGTGCTATGTCCCCACAGTACCTGTGGATGGAATCGCAGCAGGGATGGAGGCAAGCAGGTAAATGAGCGTGTCAGGAGTTGTGGTGTAAGGATCCATCCCAAAGAGTGAGCTGCTGTTACAAAATAATTCTCCAGGCTTGCGCCCATTTGCACTGCATGGCAACTGGGAGCATCTCATTAGTGTGGCCTGATGCGTCGTGTTCAGACACTGCTGATAACGTCCCCTGCAAGCTCTGATGCTCTGGTTCATTGTGCATCCATTCTCTGGCCTTGCCCAGGGTTAGGCTGGTATGGCTTCTGCCTCAGGGACTGCTTTGCTAATCATTGCCTGAAGATCTGGGGTGCCTACACATGCCTTTGTGTGGGGAAGGCTGCTCTGTGTTGCCATAGAATCATAGAATCAACTAGGTTGGAAAAGACCTTTTAGATCATCAGGTCCAACCATTGCCCAGGACTGCCAAAAACGCCATTAAACCAAGTTACCAACAGCCTCGACTACATCGGTTTTGAGCGCTTCCATTGGAATGGCACTGGGCAGCCTGTTCCAATGCCTGATCAGCCTTTTGGGAAGAAATTTTTCCCAATATCCAATCTAAACCTCTCCTGGTGCAGCTTGAGGCTGTCTCTTCTTGTCCTATCACTTTTTACCTGAGAGATCGGTCACCCCATTATGGGCCTCAACTGGGTGAGAACTGAATTGTCTGCAGCCGAGAGGCAGAGTATGCTATGTTGCACGAACCCTGTAGCAGGGATGCCAGGAAGGTGGCTTGGCAAAGCAGAGAGGAGCCAGCATCTTCTGTAGAAACCTGGTGTTTCTATTGATCCATCCTTCGAAAGCTGCTCATGGAGCTCACAGCCAAAGACCAACCCACCCCTTTCGTCTAATCTCATCTTTTCACTTTGAGTCTCGTCCCTGGAAAGATGTAGCTCTCCAAGAAGACATTCCAGGGGGGTTTAATCACTGCTCTCACTGCAGCCCTGCTGCGCTTGTGGTCTGAGCACCTGCTGTTTCATTTAATGAGCAACAAATGGGAGGCGTGGGCTGGGGGAAGAGAGCAGCACCCTGGTGAAGTATTTGCTGCGATGTAATATGTTTTATTTTGGCTTCGGAATGGAGGCCATGAGGAACATTTTCCAGAGGGCTCCATAAACCACCTCCGTTCACAGGGTGATTATTTGAGGAGGGAGGGGAGTGCGGATTTAAATCGGTGCCACTAATTTCTGCAAACAACCACATTATTTTTAATTCATACTCCAGACTCCCTCCACCCATAGCTTGATGTTAGGAGCTGTGAATTTTCCACATCATACCAGAGTCCTTCTATAAAAGAGAGCCCTTTACACATATATGTTTAAAATTTGATTTCAGATACATCAGGCTCTCAAGTAAGTAACTCTTTAGAATGGAAAACTAATTCTTTCCTTCCCTCATGGCGACCTGTTAATTTATTTGTGTTTCAGTAGCACATACCAGCTCAGAGCAGGGGTAGGTCTCTTTGGTGTTAAGGACTGGAAAATGCATGGAAAAGCCTCAAGTGGTGATGAATATTAAATCAAAAGGAATAATCCCTTTGTTCACCATGATTAGTTAAGCTTGGGAGCTGTCTGTTGAGCTAACAGCATTGTATCAGCTAGCAGCATTTTAAAGATGTGGGGAAGGGAGATGGGGACAACTGGTGTGGGACTTCATTATCAAGGCACTTGTGCTGGACACTGACTGGTGTCCCTGCCCTTGGGAGATGAGCAGCAGCCAGAGCTTCATGCAGGAAAGGTTGCAGTCACAGCTTCCATGTGCTCCAGCCTGCCAGCACTGGGGGCTGTTTTCCCCTAGGGGGGTGGCAAGTTTAAAAGCCATCTCTTGTCCTTCTATATCTAGTGCAAACTGCAGTTCATGCTCTAAATGCATATAAGGTGTATTGGCCTTCTTTCTTATTTTCTTAGGATGGTTGAAGCACCGTAAGGGCTGCAAGGAATACCATAGTGGGTTTTTTTCATCCTGCCCTGGCTAAAGCAGAAAAGCTGGGGTTTAGGGATTTGGGCTTTGGATTTCCTGTTCTACAAAAGTTTTCATCTCCCATGGATTTTGAGAGGATAAATTCATCCGTGCCCATCATGTGCTCAGATGCAGCGGTGTCAGGGGTCATGCTGAGACCTCAGACTGATCATTTTGTTCTCATGTGGAGTTTTAAATTCAGTCCTGGGAATTGGGTTTTGGTCCAAGGACAGTAAAATTTCATGGAAAATTCTCATCTTGTGAGATTGTCATAATCTTGAACTCCAGAAATATGGGAATTTGTGCTGCATGCCCATCCTACAGGCCTTCAGCATTAGAATAGAGTATTTCAGTTGGAAGGGACCTACAATGATCATCTAGTCCAGGTGCCTGTCTACTTCAGAGCTGACCAAAAGTGTTATTAATGGCATTGTGTTATTAATGGTGTGTTATTAATGACATTGTTCAAATGCCTCTTAAACACTTGACCGCCTCTCTAGGAAGCCTGTTTGAGTGTTTGAGCACCCTTTCAATAAAGTATATAAGCCAGCTTGTAGTTATTCATTGCCTATGCAATCCTTGAGTGCTCACTGCTGTCAGTGGCACTGTAATAGCCACTGTGATTGATTCTGGAAGCAATATCTCGAAGGGCACACTCAGATTCAGGATATGAAGTTTAGAGTTCTTTTTCCACCTTTGACATTTGAGAGATGCTTTTAAGTAGATGAGATACTGTTACAGTGTCAGCCCATCTGTCGTTGGAAGCATTGATGTTTGAATCATAATCTTCTGCTTGGTTTTAACAGAAAGGCAAGTGAAGCTGTCTGGTGGTTTGCCTTGTTGCAAACCTCAGTATGACTAAGGAGGGAAATTTGGTTTTGTTTCCAAGCTTCTGTTATCTTTGCACTGTTTAGTGCTGTTTGGTCCTGCATCCAGGCAAGAAGATTGCCTGCCCAGGCTGCTTTTGCGCCTGTAGTGAGAGCAGCCCCTTCGCTTGCCCCTTCACCTGCTGGTGCTTGCTTGCGAAACATGAGCATCTTCCTCCAGCTTCAAATCCTTCTCCATGCTGATACTAATCTGCAAGGTTCAAAGCAGGGGTGAGATTTCAAAGCCCCCTTAACCATATTAGATCTGCAGTGTGACGCTCAGGCCGTGTTGAAAGCCAGTGTTGAAGCACATGTAATCACATCTCTGCACCTGTTGGAGCAGGGAAAATTTCTCCTGAGTTCTGTTTCTGTTATCCTTAAGCTGCTCTCAGGTTTTCCTCCATTCCTGGCTCTAGTACAATGTTCTCCTGCATCTGACCTCATGGAGAGATGAACACCAGCCCCAGATGAAGGGCTAGAAACAATTGTCTGCACCTGGCTATGGAAAATAGGTTATTTGTGCATTTGTGTGTGTGTCTGGTAGTGTAATTTATTTGTTCAGTTACTTGAGTCAAAGTTGCCCCCCAAAGGAAGCCCTAATTAAGCGAGATAACTTTGCATCTGGGTTGCTGCCTGAGCAGCTCACTGCTTGCATGCTTGGTGGCCACAGGTGTGTTAGCTGCTGTCTCCCCTGTCCCCGTTTGTTAAGAGAGGTTAGCAGTAGCTGTGTTTCCATGAGGCATGGGTCTTTCTGGAAGATGGAAAACGGGCTGTTCTGTGCTCTGAAATAGCTCATCTTACCCTCAGCAGGGTACATATGTGGAACTTAAGTTTAGAAGTTGCTTGTGTCCTCATAGAAAGCAACTGACGTGTCAGTCCTCATCCCACCTCCTCCCTACTTCACTTCTTTCCTGGGATCCTTTTTCTTAAAAAAGAAAAATTAAAGAATTGCAGTTTTAGGGATAGGTTCTGCAGATGGCTGATGTGGCAATACCCTAGAGAAGCTGTACCCTGATCCCTTTCAGCCTTAATGCTGAGGCACTAAACGCTAATCACATCTGTGAGGAGCACACAAGGATCATGCGGGCTCACAAAACTAGCAGCCAGGTCTAGGTACTGCAGTGCCATCAGACAGCTTGGCTCCTGCTTGCAAGGGGATTACAGGGTCTGGATGTGGCCTTAATAAATTTGATTCATGTTACTGTGTTCCTGGATGCTTTCTGTGACAAAGCATCATCAAGGAATTGTTTTGGGGGAAGTGTCTCTGAAATATTAATTCCCTGGCCAAGCCAGGGGCAAGGGCAGAAGGGAGCTGCATGGTACCTGCAGCTTATTGGGTAGACTTGGACTTTCAACACATCTGCAAAGATGTTTCCACATTTAAGGCATCCTTCTGATGTCTCTTTGTTGTGGCTTTGTGTGATGAAGAAGACAACAGAATAGACATGCGCAAACCCACAGAGGGTGAGAAATAGCCCTGATGCCTACGCAGTGTCCAGTAGGGTGGATGCAAGATGACCATCATGCTTGTTTGGCTTGCCTGTCTGTTCCATCCCACTTCTAGAGCTGGTCACAAGACATAGAGAGGCCTAGAAATCTGCATCCTCACTGGTCTTATCCTGGATGGACATCAGCCTGGGCACAAAGGCAGCTTGTAGATCACCTTCTCCTCAGAAAGCCCTGCAGAAATGTTTGGGAAGGAGCTGCTGGATGGGGTGAATTATTAGGGTTGCCTATTCTCTGCAGTCTGTAGTTTGCTCTCCCTTTTCTTACATCACCCGAACATGCCTGCATCATATAATCAGTGTGGAATCAGTGGAGAATACTGTGTTTCATTTTATGACAGAATATGTGTCCCTGGTGAAATGCCTCTCCTTGTGTCATTGAAAGAGCACCTGCCAGAGAAGAGCAGGTATGGATGCTTGCTGGTAAAGTGGACGTGTAGACAGCTGCCTATGAAGCAAGGGGTGGTGGTGTGCAGCTCAGGAAGCCACTGTCCTGATGGGGATGCTTGAGACATCTCCTGCACAGACACAACAGCTCTGGTTTTAAAGGCAGTGCCATGCTCCCTGGCATGCAGCACGCAGCAGGTACGTGTTATCTCCTGTGCCTAGTCCCACTGTCACACCTTGCCAATGCCACCAGGCAGAGGTACAGGCTGGAAACCTTCTGATAGGAGAATGGAGCTGGAAGGAGTCCCTCTCCTCTTGGATGCAGGCGCCTGTCTCCATATGCTGTTTGTCCCTCACAACTTGTGGCAGTTTTATCATCTGCAAGTTTGGAAAAGTCACAGCCTGGACAGTATTTCTTGACAATGTGCTTGTGCCACTTGAAAGCTACTGGGATTAAAAAGGACCAAAAAGACCCCCACCCTTGTCAAAGACCTCCATCGATGCTTTTAATACCCTGCCAAACATTACATGTGATTAGTTGGTATAATACACAGGATACCATCTGGTCGTCGAGCGGCGCGTCTGGGGATGGATGATTATTATCTGAATGAAACCCCTGGAGTAGCGCACGAGCATGCAGAGCCTAACGTGGAGGCCCCGTAAACACTGTGCCCACCCTGCTCCGAGCAGCGCATGCACAGCCGCCGTGGCCGCCGTCCAAACCCATCTACTTTCCCAGGGTTTGCTTTCATTCTGAATTAAATTAGCAAAGCTCCTCAGGCAGACTTGTGCTTACAAAAACAAGGTTTCAGTCCCAGCCTCCCTTCTTAGGGGGCTGGGTTGGGTTTGTCCTTCAGGACGTGTTGTCTCTCCTTTCAGTGCATTTTGCGTCATGGTCCATCTGCATGGTCCTTTGGGACAGCTGTGTGCATCCCCAGGATCCTTCCTCTGGACATGAGCTTTAAGGACTCAGATATTACCCAAATCCCTCTTTTCTTTTTTAGAGGACAGTGTCCATGCTGTCAGGGCAATGATTGGAAGGCACTGGCATGGCTTCGACCGTCCATGCTACTTATCAGAGTAGTGATTGGAAGGCATTAGCATGTGTTTGAGTGCCCAGCTAAGGTGCCTGTGTGGTGTGGTTGTGCTAGCAACAGCTTTTTTGAGACCCATAGACTTTGTCTCTCTTACCTAGAAATAAATCTGCAGAGAGAAACCAGTCCTTGAGGTGTCATGCAATAGGCACGGGTAAGAGCAGATTGCTGCAATCCAAAGTTTGCTGTTATATTCTAGCACGTAAATACTTCCCTCTCTCCCAAGCAGGCAACCATGTCCTTCCTGTGCACTGAACAGATTTACCATCCTAACATGTCAGATGAGCACCCTGGGCAGATGCTGGCACCTGAGTCTGAGCAGTGCCCAAGCCCAAGGACCCACGCTAGGGCTGGGAGCGTAAAGGCTGGCAGCTGGCTCTGGACTGTTGGAACCCCCTGTGCTGCTGGCTGCTTGCTTGCTTGCCTCCCTCGAGGCCTGGAGCAAGATATCTGTTACACATGCAGCTCTGTCTGCCTGCTTGGGCAGTGGGATTTGTTGTGTGTACTCCTTTCTAAGTCCCCCCAAAGACAGGAGGCACGTGTTTGGAACCAGATATGCAGGCAAAACATCTCGGGGTTCGGAGGTAGAGAAAAAGAGAAAAGAAGACAAAGGAGTCTCCTCCCAGCGTGGAGTTGAAACCTGTGGTTATGTTGTGCTTGGCACAGTTTCTTCATTGTACTGAGCTGGGCAGTCGCTCTCCCCCATCACCCCAGAGCTACAAGCAGTGTCCTACGGAGATGAGTAGATACCATTTCAGATGGAGTTTCTGAAGTAAAATGCACCATTGTATTTGGAGCTATTGTTTCTGTTTCCAATATTGAAGTTAGTCGTGGTTTCCAGGGGACAATATATCATGCAGAGCTAACATGCTGTAGAGAAGATGTAGATTATGAAAACAGAGGGATTAAGTTTCATACATTTGGAGCTAAAGTCTCATCTCTCTCATAGTAGTGCAAGCAGGGGAGTAGCCTTGCGGGCTCACAAAACCCTACTAGTTTAACTAAGGGTTTATTTTTACCAGTTTAACTAAGCATGTATTTTTAAGCAGGTTTATTTAAAACCATGGTCACCAGTGTGTGTGAGCAGCAGAGGTTTATAAGGATGGATTTTGTGGCTGCAAAATCAATGACCATCCAATGTATAAATTGGGTTTCAGAGCGTACCTGGGCCAGGCTTTGCGCTGGTTCAAACAAATCGGTTTGTAAGGTGGGATCTGACTGGCTGGATGGTCCCTGCCTGAAACCCCAATGAATCAGCAGTTACAGTTTATGAGAGAGGAGTAAAGGAAGGGAGAAAGAGGGCATTGCATGACAGATGTGATTCTCCAGCCTTTGGCAATATTGCTTTGGAGGAATGGCTGGACCTGAGAGGAGCCACACTGCCACATGAGGGGACCCTTAAATGTAGAACCACCACTTCCCCCACTCTGCCTTGCAAGGTGCCAGGCTAAATCTGTGATGTGGAGCAGCTCAGGTGTTTGTTCCGTGGATAACCTGACAGCACTGGATGAAACAGACTGTAGCAAAAACAAACCTGCAAATTGTGGTGACCTTAATATTTGGTGCATGTTTTTGCTAAGAGCAAGTATGTAATTAATAGCAGCACCCTGCTAATGGCTCTGTGCTGCCTTTAGGATGCACACTCCAGCACCTTGCTTGCAGCTTCAATGCGGTGTTCACTGCTGCTGCCAGGGGTTCCCTAAGGACTGAAGGGTTTTAAACCCTGCGGCCTCCTACCAACTCATCCAGCCCTTGTGCTGGGCTGAGCTGTTCCTGCCTGATGAATGGTCTCTCCTGGCAGGATTTAGGCACTTGGAGGCCTTGGGAGTGGCTCAGTAAGGGTAGTGCTCTGGGAAACTCAAATCTCAATGGGGCTACCCTGTATTTCAATTGCTGTCTTGAAAGGGTTGAAATTTAAAGGATTGAAAGTAAGTATTTTTTACAATTCCCAAGTGATGTGGGAGGTGGTGATTAGTGGAAGTGACCTCGATGCTTTGCTCCCTTTCAGATGGCTCTTAGAGTTGCCATCATATTTAAAAACGGGACCTTTGCTCTGGCAGCACTGTTAGATGTAGTTCTGCTGCTGCCTGCAGACCAATGTTACAGGAGAGCTTGGTCCTGCTCCTGTTAATGTCCAAGGGCAATTATCACTGTTACTGCAGTGTTTGTCACTAGAGGATGTTGGTCTCTTGCTGCTTATGTGCAGTCTGAAAGAACACTTCAAGGCCTGTGATTTTTGTAGGGATAAAAAGGAGGTAAGGAAAGATGCTCTTCTGCTGACATCAGCCCTTCTGCTCAGCCAGGATTTTTGCTGGGACCTACAATGAGCCTCTTTGGACCCCTGGGCTGGCTCTGGATATGTCAGCTATGGAAAAAAGGCATAATGCTTGCACCCCATCACAAAATTGTAAGCCTTCCTCAGAAGCTAATTGACCTGATGGGGCAAGGCATCTGTGTGGCTCTGACATCTCTGCACAGCCCTGCTGTGCCACATAACTGCAGCATTCATTTCTCTGTGCCTTTCTGAAACAGGCATTATGGTATGGCCTTATTTCCCAGGGATGTTGTCAGGACAAATCCACTGTAGATACCGGAGTAACAAGGGACATATAATCACCATGGATAGATGGAAAAGTATGAAGCAGCCTTTGTCCAAGCGTCTTCCAGCGTGGTTAAGTCGGATGAGGCTGGTCTAATTTAGCTCTGGGAAAGAAAATGCTTCTGGCAGGAGGCATCAATAGCTGCTCTGTGAAAGGACAGTGTGGGCTTTCTGAGAAGCTCTTGAGATGCACCAAGTGCCTCTGTCATCCCAAAGCAGCACCTCCGAATGTTTTGCCAGTCTGTGTTAGCCACAAAAGCTGGGGCTCGTTCTGCAGAGCCTTTAGAGAAAGCTGCATTTCTGTATGAAAACCACCAAATGTCTCGGCTGGGAAACAGCATTCCCTCTTTTGATGGATCATGTTGGGGAAAGACCCCAGTCCCTGCTCCCCCCCGGCTGTTTTAGTTGGATGCTGAGAGGTTTGTAAGATTTCCAAGATTTCTGGTGGAAATTTTCAGACCTGAGAAAGGCATTTTCCCTTTGGGGGTTGCACCATGCTGTAAATGTCTGTTCCCTTTACTTTATATGCATTTTCCTGCTTTTGTTTGACTTTCTCACAGATCACACTGTATTTAATTCAGAACATATCCTATAATGCTGTAATTGCCGGGCATGTCAGCCAGTTATCCAGATGGGTTTTGCTTTAATTCTTTTCTTCCTTTCAAAATAAAAGGAAAAGCCAGTTGCTGCTGCTTCTCAGAGACTGAATTAATGCACTTCTCTTGCATGCTGTGGCATCGTGTAACACCACGAGAGAGCCAGTGTCACTGGCTGCCTGATATAATTATTCCTGCTGCACTGTGGAACTTGTTACTGCTTTAGGAAGAGATGGGGTTTCACCTCCTTCTGCTATGTAAGGTGTCAGTTATACATGTGAGCAGTTAACAGATGGGCTGTGCTGTGCTCAGTCTGTTCCATGCCCTCACCCAAAGATTTCTAAGTCTTTTGTGAGCTTTAGCTAATTGATATTGTGCTCAGGAGCAGCTCTGTTCTGGCAAGTTGTGAAGAGGTAGGAGTTAGGCAAGCATCCTACCATATTGCATCTGTGAGGGTGAACTAATTTGTTGTTCCTGTGAGAGGGTGAAGCAGGGGAGGAATAAAAACAAGCTCAGTTCAACCCACATCTAGAGAAAATCCTCCAAGAGCTATGTCCTGCAGAGGGATCTGCCCCAAGGACAGCAGTTTTGTTCCCTGTCTTGCATGTCCATCTGTCATTGATCGCAGCAGGTATGGTCCTGGGCTGGAGTAAACCAGGTCCTTCCCCTTTTGTCATGGATGCTCCACTGCTTATCGTTAGTAGAAAACCCATCCTGAAATTACACTATTGAAGAAGTGATCTCTAGACCAGCATATAGGAAGTGAATCTCTGGAGATGGGCTGTCATGTTCTCCACTTTCTTGCTTGGTTTCACCTGCTGAAATGTAAATGTTGATATATTTCCTAACAGCATGAGATTCATTTGCTGGAAATGGTGGGTAACCATCTTCCTTAAGTGAAAGACCCCTTTGGATGCTCTGGTTAACCAGCATTTGGAATATGTTACAGATGAACAAGCCCACAAATGGGAGGCAAAGCATTTCTGAAAACCACTGATAATACTTCTTCCATTTGTTTTTGTCCTGCTGATTTTAAATGAATATTGTTCCTCTGAATTCAGTCTCTGACTCCTGCTCAGAGCATTTGATGGCTTTTCATTAACTCTCATGCCATCTTCCTGAGATTTGTCTCGTGTTTTGCAGATGCAAAAGCAGAGGCAGGACCAGAGGGGTTTCTCCATGAGGAAACTCTGGCAGATGACAGAATTCAACCCAGTTCCAGCCCTTCACTTTCTTCAGATCACATCATGTATAACTCAAAATATAGCTGCTGATGCTGTAATCATCAGTCACGTCAGCGAGCAGCACAGCTGGTATTCAGCTTCAAATGAAAGGAAATTGCTGCTGCTCCTCAGGGTTTTAATTAATAACTCTTCTATTTTGGTATCTTACCTCCCCTTCTCATCTAAGCTTGCATTATGCGCATGAGAAACTTTCAACCTACTCTGATTTGCAGATGCCCTGAACCCCTCCTGCTGAGGGTGTGAGTTCCATCATTACTAGTTTCAGATCCCTGGCAGCACCTTTGCTTTTCTTGCAGTTTCTTTGGTCTCTAAGCTGTATGTATACAATCCCATGTGTGTACAGATTCCTCTTCTCCTCTTCCCCATCGCTCAGCTATAGCCCTTCTCCTCCATGGGACTCAGAGCTCAGATCAGCCTAATGAGAAGGGATCACAGAGCTGGCATCACCATGTGCCTGATGCATAACTGTCCTCGTGTACTTTACCTGTCAGGTCCATCCACCTTTATTATCAGCTTGCCTCATCTGTAATCAAAAATTAATTTTCTAGTGAACACTTGGAAAATGGGGAGGTAATATACCTCTTAGCATTCAGTCTAGGAGATGTTGCAGCCTTAGGACCACTTGGGTGACCGAGAGTAAGGTGGCAAATTCAGGGGGTTTCTGCAGGCATCTTGACCGAAATCTGCTGCTCTCAGTCTCTTGGTTGTGGTTTGATTTTCATCCACTGTTTCCCTGGGGCACAAGTAAATTAGACAATGCAGAATGGGAGTGAGGTCTCCTCTCTCTCTCTCTCTCTCTCTCTCCCGAAGGTGGGAGACCTGTGTCCCTTTGCAGCAGTGGATGTTGCTTCGCTTGCCAAAGTAAAGGGTTTGAATGAAAATCATCCTCAGGGTCTTTGTATGTTAAAATAAATCTCCCATGATTTCAGTGCGGACCTCCTGTAGGGCTTTGATTTTTATCTGTCCACATGGCAAACCTACATCCACTTGAAAAGGAACCAGAAAGATATGCATGCTGATAAAAGATTATGTGGGTGTCCTAATTTGCTTATTTTAAGAGGTGTGGAGAATGTCACTCTGCTGACTGGGGGAGAGTTAAAACTGCTGCAAGGAAGGAAGGGGAGGAACTAACAGCTCAGCAGGAAGCTCCAGCTAGAGTCTGTGGTGTTAGGCATAGGTGGAGGTTAGGTAACTGTTGCAGTGGATTAATTTCAGGGAGTTAGATTTAGTCACAGACTTGCAGAACCTCGCCAGCAAATTGGAAACAAAGCTCCTGCTGGCAAATGCTACTGGATCAGGTCATATGTTCTTGTCCCCTGCATTGGCTGGCTTGCAGCAGAGTAAGAGCCTCTCTTTCAAAAGAGGAGTGTCTCCTTAGTCTCAGATGCTGAAAGTCCTTATATCTGAACCATAAAACAATGTTTTATGAAAATAAATAAAATGTAGTAAGTAAATAATTGTCAGGAATATGCTTGGCTTCTCATCCTCAGAGATGCTATTTGTAGCATCTCAAGGGGTGCTTATTTTTCATTAAGATTGTTAATCAGGTGATATCATTGCAAATCAGAGAGGGGCTGAATCTTATCTTCACAGCAGAACGTTTGTGAAGTGACTGCAGATGTCATCAGCTGTGATTGCTGAGCCCAAATGGTCCTTGTGTGCAGGAGCATCTCTTTCTTCGTGGCATAGTCTCGTTCTTAGATAAAGGTGACCCAAAGCAGAAGGGATGAAAAGAAAGATGCCCAGGGAGGTGGCAGAGTCACCATCCCTGGAGGTACTTAAAAGATGTGTAGATGTGGCACTTAAGGGCATGGATTAGTGGTGGACTTGGCAGTGTTAGGCTCATGGTTGGACTGTATGTCTTAAAGGTCCTTTCTAACCTAAATGATTCTGCAAATTAACAGCTCAGCTGTAAGTGAGAACACTGGCTACACCTTTTGTTTCCCATTTGCATGTGTGAGGCAGCATCCAGAACTCCCTGTGTTAATATCAAAGGGTGAGGGTTGATACTGCTGAAATATTCCTATTCCATTCTTGCAAGTCAAGTGATTTCACGTTTAAGTGCAATTAGTAAGGAGAGGAGTTGGATAGCGCTCTTAGCCCACTCTTATTTTAATGAGCAGCAACTCACAAGTAATTCTCTCGATTTTTAATGGGATTAATTGCATGATCATTTGCTGACCACTGTAAGCAAGTCATAATGTGGACCAACAAGGTTTATAGCAGACCTAAATAAGTTCACACAGAAGCCAGAAGGAAGTTGTTTTGAGCAGAAGGCAGGACTCCATGCGGAACTTACGCAGGAAAACTGTTGGCAAACGCAGAGCAGTTTGGAAAGACAAAGCCTGGGGAGGTGATTTTTGCAGTGAGTTATTTGTGGATGTGTATCTATTGTGCCAGCAGCAGGGGGTGGGATGTGTTTGTCCAGGCCAACTCCAGACACGTTGCCCAAATGGGCGGGAAGCTCACTTCCCGCTTTCCATATAACCTCCTGGTTTCCAAACGGATCCCCCACCCTGTGACACAGTGACATGGTGATGGTTTTCTTTCTGCTCATCACACCGGTCATACAACTGGAGGCTTGCCTGTGGTGGAATTCACGTGCTTATAAGCAGATGAACTGAGTATGAGCTTCCCTAGGTTTGCCTGAATGTATTGCCCACTTGTGATTTCTTGGCTGCCCAAAGCCAGCTGCAGCCCTAGCTCTAACCTCCGGGACTGTACATCCAGACTTTCCTTCTTTCCCTTCATGCTGGGATGATTTTACTGCAGGTGATGGGGTAACTCTCTCAATTAGCAAATCTTGGCCCTAACATCAATGTCATATTCAAGATGCAAGCAACAGCTTGTGGGTACTGCCCATGTCTGAACAGAGTAACTTGGAGAGTTAAGTGAAGGATTTTTTTTTCATCTATCACATGTGTATTTGCAATAATAACAATGATAATTTCTGTTAATGGCAAAGCATTTATTGCAGACTAAAGAGTTTTTGACTTTGAGATGCTCTGCAGAGATCTAATTAAGTGAACTGAAAATCTGTTTATTGCTTTTTGGTTGTTAATCATCCATGTGGGGAAAGTGCTACAAGGAGGAGCTTCTGTGGTTCAGCCCTTAGCTCTCTCCATTCCTGGCTGCTCCATTTATCTCCATGTTTAGTGTCTCCTCTTATCCAAGCTAGCTTGAGTGGGGGCTTAGGATACCCCATCAGCTCTGGGAAATTTGGGATGTTCCATTCAGACCTATTCCTTTTTTTTTTCTCCTCCTCTGCATCTGTATCTTTCTCATTTTCTGCTTTGCATCCTTTTCCATGGAAGAGAGTATACAGAATCATGCTTTTCTGGGTTTTAGATCTAACTTGCACTGGCTTTGAATAGCAGAACTAGGTGCAGGAAAGCTCCGTGCTTCTGCTGCTCTTCGTTTGGCTTTAACATCGTAAAAGGTTTCCTGCACTGCAGAGCTGAAGGGCAGTCATCACATTCCAGTCTGTGCTGCAGGTTCTCTGTGCCATTAATACTCATCCGTATAGATGCTGTCATGCTGGGAGTGCTTTTTTAGGTGTTAATGAGAACAGCCAGACATAGAGGCAGGCGTTTAATTGCTGGACCTAAGTCATGTCCTTCCTCTGATCCTTTTTAGGATCTGTTGGGTTTCCCATATCATGCCTGAAACTAAGCCAGTAGTTTCCTCCAGAACATCCAGCACAGCTGCCCCAAACCAGCCTTTCTTTTGCTGAGGCAGCAGAAATGCCAAACCCAACTTCTTGGTCCAGGGATGATTCCACAAGCCAGCAACAAGTGTCCTCTGGAGTCAGGGGAAGGACTGTCACACTCCTCCATAGGTCCCCAACCTTGCGTGGCCTTTTAGAGAAGCAGCAACTTCATACCTTGTCTTCAGTTTTGCACAAACGTATGCATGTTGCCCACTGGAATATTGTCTTATATACCAAATACGAGAAATCTTCCGTGCTTCCCAGGGACTTGGCACTGGGACAGGCTGTGTCTCCATCAGTTGCATTGGTGACCTTCTGAGTGCCTCTGCCTCCCCCTGGCTCGCTGACATCCAGACCCTCCCAGCCAGAGGCAAGAGCCGGGGTGGAAAGTGTAATCTAGGAAAACTTAGCCAAACTCTTCCAGCTGCAGTTTATTGTATCTATTTTGCTGATATCCACCCTTTAGATAAATAGCACTAAGTTATACACGTTGTGACTCTCTTGATGTGGTTAAAAAGGCTTGTATTAGCCAAGCTAATCTAACTCCAAGAATAACCATGGGAATTTGACTGTATTGGTTCCAAGCTTGAATTAGTCACTGTGTAGTAAAGTGAGAATTGCCTTCCTGGCTAAAAGTGTAGCAACAGCAAAACTTCAAATCTATTGGTGGGGATTCCTTCCCCCTCTTTTTTCCCCTCTTTTTTTCTTTTCCCTTTGAACAAAGCTCCCGCCCATGCCTGACCTCAGGCACCCGGAGCTCTACCTCCGAGAAAACAAATTTTCCCATTTTCAATAAAACCCATGTCTCTGTTGGCAGAAAACTGAGTTAGGTAACAATCCGCAAAGCTACGCTCTATTTATTTACCAGGCTGACTCCCTGATGGGGAAACGTGGGATCTTTCAACTTGCTCTGCTGCACAGATGTTCCTTCTACTCCTGAGCTTCCTCTTGATCTTCGGTTTGCTGTAACATATGGTAAAAATGCTGGAGATGTTGTGGTGTGGTTGAAGAGAGGGATCCTGTGCGCTTAAAACAAAAACAGTAAAAAAACCCTGGTTTTTTCCCCATGTTAGCAGAAACATATCCTTTAAAGGAAATTTGTTGAGCTGGCAAAACCTCTGTTTGCTCACGCACCCTCAGTGCTGGACATATATCATTGATGAGCCCCCACACCTTAAGTTTTAGCTGCCCCTTTAGGTATTTGTATTGAGCTGTAGATCCAGGTCAGGTGAGGAGATAGGAATCCTGCAAGGTCAAGTAACAGGACTGCTTGCTTTCCTTCCTTACCCTCCGCAGAGGGCCGGTGGACTGTGGGTTGACAGACATCTCTCCTGGACTGCTGGAAATGAGTCACTGGGCTGGCAAGCGATTTGGAGCTCCCTCAGCACAAGGGAGCCGGGGCTACTGTGTAGGATCAGCAGGGATATAGAGCATTGCATTGTATGTCTGAAACATGAGAGAAAATTGAACACAATATGAAGATTTGAGTATTTATCTTGGTAGCACCATGGGCTGAATAACGGTGAAAGAGTGCAGAGGGTGAATGTGAGGGGTCTGCAGTTTTCAGGCTGGGGACAGTCTCTCTTGGACAGGTTCATGAAGGTGCCAATGGAGCAGCTGCTTTCCTTCCTTGCTGAGGCTGTGTGTGGTTTTTCAGCTGATGTTCAGCCTCAGTGGTGCTGCTCACTCTGGGCTCATCACCCATAGACAAATTATAGGGCCCATTTAGGAACATCAGGTCAGCATACTGCTTCCCCAGGCTTGCTTCCATAGAAAGTCACTGGTGGTCAGCAGGCTGCTCCACTGTGCAAGCTGACCGTAAAGCCATGGATGGCCTTTTGAGATCCTCAGGTTGAAGGCTGGTTCAGTTCTGTGGTAAAGCAGAATCCTGAGCCTAGTCAGCCTTAGGGATGTGTTAGAAACAGATGGTTGTGGTGGACAGGGTTTAGGAGCTGATGGGGTAAGAACTTAGCTGATGTGGGCAAAACTCTGTCCATAATCATGCGCTAAAGGCTGCTTGTCAGGAGCTGACAGCACACCCATCTTGAGCTTTGTTTTCTGGCCATTTCTATTGGTAGCGTTCTCTGGGATGCTTTGCTCTCCTTCTTCCTCCCTGCTTCCTTTCTCAGCTGCTGTCTCCATGTAGGGTCTGCAGTGGAAGATCCTTCCAAAGCTCCCATCTCCCTTCCTGAGGAAGCAGGAGTGCTCTGATGGACCAGGGCAGTGGGCAGTGCCCTGCCAGCAGGAGGACAGAGCAGGTATTTTGTTAAACACACATTAATCCGTCTGCTGGGACAGCATGTTTGGCCAGGTGGGTGGCCTGTCCCATGGACAGGTAAAAACTGTGTCTCCACCAATGCAGGCAGGCTGTGGATTAGAGGCAAGGCGTGTGTTCTGTAATGAAGAATGAGAGCCTAATTTTAGAACAGTGGTGAGGCCAGGCTCGGATGTCTGCCTGGGCCCTGTCCCAGCTCCTCTGTGCTGCCAGAAACTTGCCCTCCCTTTCTTTGGAGTAAACTGCATCATACCTTTTAATGTACAGACTCCCCTGCAACGAGGCAGAGTGTTTCCTGCAGTTGCTTTGCTTTGCTAATCATCTTTTGAACCACACACAGACTAAGAGATCCCCTGGTCCTTACACAGCCAGTCCATGTTTTCCCCCTAAGACCTGTACTCTTGTTCCTTTGCAGATGCAGCTTCTGGACAAGTTCCCTATTGAAGGAGGCCAGAAAGATCCCAAGCAAAGAATCATCCCTTTTCTACCAGGTAATGCCATGGGAAAAGCCCTAAATAAGATGGGTGAGAGCAGCTGGGGACTGCAGTTCCCCATCCACAGTCTCGTACTTTTTGTGACCACTCTTACAAATGCCTTTTCCCTGGGAGCTCATATATACAGCCTTGTGATACCAGACCTCCACCTCCTCCTAAAATAACTGGCATGGTGTTTAGGGCTCCCGGGGGATCTTGCATCAGCTGTTGAGGTTGAGGTTGGTTCCTGCCCTGCCACACAAAGGGATTCAATGGCTTCTGGGGAGCTGTGCCTGTGGGGTGACAGGCTGGCAGCCCCCAGTGTGAGCCTGAGCTGCTAATTCAGGGCCACTGGAAACCAGAGACACTGCTGGTTTTGTTTCTTAATGCTGTGGCTCTCAGGTATTGTTACTGTACAATAAAGAATAAATAATCAGAGTCGCCATTGGGATATAAAGGAAACTGAAAGAAGGTTAAATACAAACAGGGATTTCTGCAATGTTGGCCAGAAAGATAAGTAAACATCTCTTTGGCCTGAGCCACTGTGTCTCTGACAGCTTTCAGAGAGGGCCTGGACATGATGGATATCCTCTCCTCAGGGTAATGGCACACACTTCCACACAGCTTCTTCCAGCAGCAACTGCAGGGATGGCATGGGGGAGATGAGCCAGACCACAGCGTGCTCTTGGAAATGCACACTGAGGCCAGCTCGCTATTGTCTGACTGCACGGTTCTGGCTGTTGGTTTGAAGTTTGGCTCGCTGTGCTGCCTGCTAGAATAAGTGGAGTATTTTCAGCCTCTGAAAAGGTCCCTTCTGTCTTTGACTATAAAAAGGAGATCCCAGCTCTTCCCCAAAGGTCTGTAAAGAGAAGCTGGGATGGGGGGGCTTAGTCTTCTCCAGGAGTGTGCTGCGGTCCCCAACACTGTTTGCAGGCAGAGCAGCTGCTCCAGATGTGTGTTGAGCACAGCTCCAGGGCTAGCAGGGAAGCAGGGACTTGGAAAGCAGCAGCACGGATACGTGACACAAGCATTGGAGCCACAGTAGGGCAGCCTAGCAGCTTCCACAGGCCTTCTGGAAGGCAGTCCCAGGATTGGGGTTTGCTCTCTGCAATGCCTTATGCTGCATCCAGACCCTGTGCAGACAGGGGGAGGTGGTGTTGGCCTCCATTTCTAACCTGGCATGAGAGTGGTCCAAGCGTGGGCTCTCTTTCTAGTTGTGCCACCAACAAATTCACAGGCAAGTCACTTTGTGAAACCTCTGTATGATGAGAATGGATAGTGCTGGTCTGCCTTTCTTGCTGGAAAGCGTTTTAAGATTCTTGAAAAGCACCATACAGGGGTACAGACAGTTTTAGGTGCGGTGACGTAGGAACATCTCTGTCTGCAGGTGATGGTTGTTCCTCCTGAACTGACCATCGATAGCCTATTTCTTTTACTTTGTCCTAGAAAAAGTGTTGGCTGAATGCAAGTGACTGATGCTCAGCCTGTGTGCAGTTCTTAGTGATGGATGCCCTGATACATGGGTGGGTGATACTTGTGGAGGATGAGATACATCCCATATGCCCATTACAACACTTCCTACCCCTCCTGCCCTCCAACAACATGAGGGAGATGGCATATCCGTGAGGGGAAGAGTTATATCTGGAAAGCATTTGGGTTGACTTAGTATCCCAAAGAGAGAAGCTGCCAGAATAGAGTAGACCTCAGCTGTATGTAATTTAGAATTTTTGTGATATACATTCTACTTTGATATCGAATCTCTGCCTCGCTCATGGTGAACCACTGAAAAGCCCATGTTGCTTTACCCGGGAACAAGGTGACTCAGCTGAATGTCAAACAATGTCAAAGTCTGTTAAATAAACTAGCTGCCATAATTAGAATCCGCATGGCATTTCTGCAGCTGGAATCATGGATCTCTGAAACGAATACCTAGCTATAGGCTGAGAATTAAAAACCAGCAGGGCAGATGTTTGTACTTAAATCCTACTTTTATGAAAATGTTATGATTTTGCTTGCTTATTATGGGCCTGATTCAGCCAAGCTGGAGTGACTCTGTGTGCTGGGTTCTGAGCGCCTGGGGTTTGCCTGTGCCACTTTCAGGCTAGGGCAGATTCCCTCCATCGGGTCTGGTTTAGGAAGTTGACTGATGCCAGTCCGTATCTCTTGCTTGTCAGCAATGCTGTAGTGCTCTCCTGAAATGAAAGCATGCACAGTCAGCTGTGCACCTGGAGCAAGAGGCTGACCTGTCCAGATCCTGTTGCTCCGACACAGTCATGCTGTGTCTCAGCTTACTCCGTACAAAGCAGGGATGGTAGTGCATGGATGATTTATGAGGAAAACAAAAGGTGTCCCACTGCCCTGTTCTGCCCCCAGCTGTACATCTCTCTTCCTCCCACTGTATATGCAGATTGTACATCCCCTGGGTACTAGGAGGTGGTTTGATGCAGGTTTCGTCCCACCCAGGTGCAGATGGCTGCTGCTTTTCTGACCTGTTACATATTGGCTGTGATTTTTGCTTTGCGCACAGATGATAGCCCCCTTCGTGCTCACCACTGCTGGTTTCGGGTGGTTTTATGGCTGCAAACTACTGGGCAAAGTGCCTCCCTGTTGAGTCAGTCAAGGCTAAGTATTTGACTATGCTAGGAGCCTTTTACCTGTAAAAATCAAGGGAAGTATAAATGAGTTCAGTACCCTGCAAGGAGAGACCATTCTGGGTTCACCAGCAGGAAAGTGCAGTTTTTCTTTCCTCTAGATACCTTTATCTTATCTTTGGCAATTTCTTTTCACCTCTTCCCTCTTTCTTACACAAGTTCAGACTCTACAGCTTTCAGTGCCATGAAGAGGAGCAAGGAAATAAGCCATGTCACATAATTCTGTGAAAGATATGCTGTGGATAACTTTGTCGTTTTGCTTACCTTTCTGAGGGCCAATCCCCTGCCTTCAGTTTTTCTGCAGACTTCTTTTCTTTTATCATCCAAGAAGGCAAACCTGATTTTTTTCCTCCTCTTTCCTCATTTTATCTTTCTTCCCATAAGTTTTCCCTTCTCTCTGATTTCCCTTTTACTGTTGGTAAAATTTGCATCAGGGAAGGTGAGGCAGAAGAAAACCATATAAGAAACCATCTTTGTGGGGTAGCCAGAGAGCATTTTTGTAGTTGGTGGTGTGAAATTTTGGGTTGGGAGGATGGAGGGAGACTGTAGAAGAGTTAGAACAAAATTGGCTGCAAAACCCCCTTTCCAGACTATAGATGGCTTGTCACTGGAAGAAGACACAGATGAAAAATGCTGTTTGGCTGTACCAATGTGGCTTTTGGCTGAGCCCATTTGCAGTGCACTGATTTCTTCATCACCTCTTCTGCTGCACATCTGAAGAGCAATCTTTGGAGTGTGGATTTGAAGCTTTGCTCTCTCCCTGTCAAATACTTTAATATCTGCATCAACAGAGAGAAGAGGTTATAGATTTGGGTTCCCTGTTCCAGGAGTGTTGAGGTAGTTAATGAAGGAGCTTCAGCTGGAAGGAAAAGATTGGTCTGCTGAGCTTCTGAAGGACAGGGTGGCAAATACAAATGGCAGAGACAGGGCAGTGCAACTCTGGGATTGACAGTTCTGCAGGGGTTGACCCAGGACTCAAGGGCTTGCATTGTTTTGCGTTTCTTTTGGCACTAAGTGGAAGAGCCATCTGGAGACAAAGCTAAAGTTGGAGGGGTGTCAGCTCTTCTTGCTCCACTGTCTTCCAAAGTGTAGCCTTGGGGAAAACACACTGCACAGCATGAAATCCTCCCATCGTGCTGGCTACTGGGCTGCAGATCCCTGCTGTGGAGAGAGGCTTGGGCTTTCCATGGCACAGAGGGCTGAGCATTGATGATGACAGCCCCTTGAACTTTCTACCCAGGTTCCAGCTTGGTCCCTGCCTGGACTTCAAACAGTTTTGAGCCCTGCTGAAAAATCCAGGAGGTTTTTGCATAGTTCTGGAAGGGGAAAATCCTGGCAGGTTGTCTGCTCTGCAGCTTCCCTGCTGCCTGGAGAGGGAGACATCCCGCTTGAGGAGACTGCTTTGTTTGCCTGATTTTCCTTATCCTTCCCAGGGGGACCAGGGGAGTAGGTGCAGGCTAGCTTGCTATCTTGGTTAGGCAACTGCAGAAGCAACAGACCAGCTTGACTCCAGGCCCTGCCTCCAGCACGTGAGAGCCTCTGCCAGAGAGGCACCTTCTCTCTTCCTTTCTTTTCCACTTAGATTTTTCAGCTCCCTTGAATAGGGCAAGGAAAGAGGAAGCCGTCACTTTCAGGGTGCATGCTGCCAGTGGAGCTTGGTGGCTGTGTCCCAGGGCACTGGGAAGGATGCCAGCATGGTGGATGAGATGTCAACCAGAGGTTGTGTGGACCTGCTAAGCCCTGGTGACCTGCTTTCCCCCCAGGAAGAGAAATGCCCTGGCACCCTCTCAAAGGGGTCACTGGAGCTTTCTCCTTACTCAGCCCCAAGGCAGCAGGAGCATATGGTGTCTGCTGAGGCATTTTACGGACAGGCAGCACATACAGGGGGGTAGGAAGATCCCCGCGGGTTTGGCACTGATTTGCTCCTGCGCTGTGCTGTATCGTTCATGCCAGCAGCAATGGGTGGGGAGCAGGGTGAGTGCTCCGTGCTGGGAGGGCTTTGCCTGGCTGCAGGGCTCCTGGTTCCCCCGGGGAGCCCCAGCCTCTCCTCCTGCCCTGCTCCCCCAGCAGGGCAGCAGCCCAGCCTCATCCCATGTGTGAGTCAGGATGGCTGTGGGAAGGGAGAGGTGCAGTGGCAGAGGGTGCGGGAGGCCACCCAGCACCGCCCAGGTACCTGGGGGTGGCTGGGGGTGCCGGCAGGCGGGGAGCGCTGCCGGGAGCCTCCCCATTTTGCACAATGCAGGAGAATGGGGAATAATCTCTCCCCAGTGCCAGCCGGGACGTTCCTTGCCTCCGTTCCTGCCACTGCAGTGGGGAAGGAGACCTGCCGATGAACTGCATCCCAGGTGGATATGTCTGCTTTTCGGTTTCGGTTTGGTGTGCTGGGTTTTTTTTCCCTCTCCTTCCCTTTCCAATGCTGTTGGGGAAGAGAAAGCTGAGGAGAAAGGCTTGAGCATGGTTGTGTATAGGTTGTGAAAGGCTTGGTTGTGTATATTCCAGCTTTGCTCCTTTTGTTTTGCTCCGGGCTGGAACAACATTTTGGTCAGAGATCTCGGGTGGTTACACTTGTGCTGAAGCAGAGCTGAGGGGCTTGTCTGAAGCAGCAGCACCATGGTGACCTTCAGATCCAGTGGTTCATGTTCCATCTGTGTAAATCGAGACCAGGATCAGCAAAATTAGGATGTGGCCATGTGTAATTTTGACAAAGGTGCCGCATTACAGCAGTGGTCAGGGCATGTGAGGTGTTTTCAGCGATTGTCCTGCCCACCTCTTATGGTAGGCTGTTTTCTCCTTTGGAAAGGTGGTTGCTGGCTGGGCATTTGAAAGGAAATGCATTCCCTCTCCTGATTTTTAGGTGGATTTTATGTGCAAAACTATGTTTAATTTCAGGCTTGTTTTCCATTTTTTACTATCCTCTCCTGCAGCTCTGTGAGCCAAGGCAACAGGGTGTTAGTATGTGATTTTAATCTTTCTTTGGAGTCATTTTCAGTTCCTGACCTACACAGAGATGAAGTGTTGCAGCAGTTCAGAGCCAGTCAAAAGTAGCTTGAAAGGTTAAAAAAAGCCAAAATGAAAGAAGTTTTTGTCTTGAACCCAGTCATATCTTACCTTTTAGATTAAAATACGAACTAAGTTATTTTGAAAGTGTTCCTTTAATGTGCAGGGGCAGTCTTGCAGGCATAATAGGAGCACACAGTCTCAGATGTCTGATATGCTGAGCCTTACCTGTGTCACACAAATAACCAGGATACTCTGCTGTGCTATCCTGAATGTGAGGCAGCAAACTTTCTCAGATGGAGAAAGAGGGGCTCTGCCCCCCATCTACTTCCACCCACCTGCAGGAAATCAGTGTTGCAGTTTCCTATGCCAACCTCCAAGGAGGTGCCAGGGGGTAGGGAGATGCCCCATGGCACTGTGGCATGGGATGCTGGGGGCTTGACCACAGCTTTAGAGGGCTATTCCATAATGCAGTACAATTTCCTTTTAATACACATAGTTTTAGTTTTCCTGCCTGTTCTTTGGAAAGGGAGAGTGCCTCCAGGTTGAAAATGAACTTATATTTGAGCCAGGGTAGTGTGTTAGCAAGGCAGCTAACAGGTCCTTGGCTTGTTTCCACTCCTGCTTATTTAAGACTTGGGTGATGCTGAGCTTCTGACGAGCTGCTCTTCAGCAGCTCCCATTGTTTGAGAAAGCATTTTCTATTGTTTCTTTCTATTTTCTGCCTTGCTAGGAGAGCTATTGTGTAAAATCCATCTCCTGTCTCTCACAAGAGGAGAATGGATTTCCTGTCGGCTCCAGGCTTGAAGGGAGAGCAGGGGCTGCCGGGAGGAAGCGGCTGTTCCTCCCTGGGCAGTGGGGGGATTGATGATTTTGAGGGGGGCAGGCCTATTTTTTTGCTTCAGGCTCCATGGTGATATTTTTAGGGTTAAGGTCTTTTCTGTTTGAAAGACGAAGTCATGAAGTGTGAGGTCATAGGATGCCCTTAGGCTGCTTCCTGTTGAAGAAGCTGTGGAAAAGGCAGCCACCAGCAGCTGCCAGCTTTCAGAGCTGCCCACAGAGGAAGGGTCTGTAATGAGCCCCGCATAATGGAGTGCAGGGGAGCTTTTTGGCTTTGCATGCTGAGCCGGTATCACAGATGTCATCAGGTCTTCTGAAGGTCTTTGGGCATTAATAGGGCATTAGTCAAAGGCCTGATTTCATTACGTAAGGAAGAAAAAGGGGGGAAAAAGCTCCTAATGCTGGCATCTGCCCAAGTACCTGATCCTCTTCCCTCTCTTTCAGTCTCTTCTTAGTCTTTTCTCAGTGTAAGATCCAAAATCCAGTGGCTGGCAGCTGAAACAAGAGGCTGGAATAGGAAAAACCTATAGAATAATGTTCTGGGGCTTATACCTGTTCTTCTCACAGAGGTCAACAGCTGCTATTTTGCTCAACCAGAAACCACCTCTGGGCAGAAATCAGCATATGCAGAACATGACATGCCTCTCATTAGACCATTTGATGAGAGTTTTGTAATGATCATGCCACAGCTTCAAGGGAAAACAAAGACTGGAAAGAGGGCTTGGTCTGGGTTTGCTTGAAGGCAGAGCTAATGGGGGTTATTTGTTTTTGTTTCTGTGCTGGATACTAGACCGAGAAGGCCGGGGCAGGTTTTTGGTGCAGTGTGGCTGCTTGGGCTCCTTGGGGAAATATAGAGACGTTTTTACTGAGAAATTAGTTGGATTTTGATTCTTGTTTTTAAAGGCAATAAATAAACACGATTATAGACTTGAAAAGCGGAGCTGCGCTGGGCCTGTCGTTTCCTCAGGCAGCCGCTCCAGATGTCTGTGCCCTCTACTACTATAATTGCTTTTTAAAAATAACTCTGCAAGTCTGTAATCTCAAGTGGGTGGTATGTAGCAAGTCTGAGAGCATTCTGCATTCAGCCCACAGGCTGGGGAGAGGGTGGCTTTATATAAGGGTTTGCTTGTCTTCATTTCTGGGTTGAAATCTGACTTTTTCCCACAATCCATCAACAAATGGGCCATATAATGAAAGTGCTTTTAATACAGGAGTCAAGCTTGCCAGGGGCTTGGATGGCTTTGCAGCCCACAGGCTCTAGATATTCCCTCTGTATGTTACTTCTCTGTCTGATCTGGTCTCTGTTGTATTCAGATTTAAGCTGCCTGAGCAATAGAGGAGAGCAAAGCCCCGCTGAGATTCACAGCTAAGTAATAGTCTAGACCTCTGCTTGAATCTGTTTTCAGCACACTTTGCCTTTTGGCTGGGCCAGCTGATTTATTTATATACTCACATCCTTAAAATAGGTTGAGGGGTTTTTTTTTCCTGTGGGTTGGAAACAATGAAGCTGGGAATTTGCTGCTCAATCGCAAGTGATTTCTCTTATTTTATCTATCTATTAAGCTTTTGGTGGTCTGATGTTCTGAAGTGTAGCATGTTTGCAGACCTCCCTACTACACAATGCAGCTATTTTCAGGCTCTCATGAACACCTTTGTCCTTACTCATAAGGGAATCTTTATACTCAAGAGCAGAGTGAGAGAATACTGTGGGTAGGGTTTTGCCAAACGGAATCTATTTCCACTATAATGGAATATCCCATGTCAGTGTCTGCCCCCCTGTGTTTTTTTGGTGTGTTTTTTTTAGAGCTTTTGTCCTGTTTAATGGGAAAGCTGAGGTGGAGAGAGGAAAATAACATGAGAATTAGAAAGAGGAAACCAAGGGTAGTAGATGAGGAAAAGAAAGTAGGTCCTAGAAGTGGGAAATCCAATCCTCTTGAGCTTCTCCCATTCAGAGAGGTGCTAATACAGGCCCCAGGCTTGTACTCAGGATGGAAGTAATTAATGTTTGCTCTCAAATTTCCTTGGGTCTGAAGTTAAGCACTTTCACCATGTCATTTCTACCAGGGTTTTGCCACCTCTAAATAAAGAGCAGAAAATTACATTCCTTCGCTTTCACATCCTAAGCATCGTCAAGCTCAGACTTGCAGGTTCCTTCTTGCATTCAGGGCTCAGAACAGCACAAGGCTGACACAGGCTAAGCAAAACATTTACAATGTGGTTTGGCCCTTGATGGGGTTTTCTTGGAGGTGTTGAGGCTGGTGGGCAGACTTAAGCTTTTCACTGAGTGCGCTATTAGATGTAATTCCCATCAAACTTCTAAATCTTCTTCCAGCTCTTCCCACTGAACACAGGATAGCTTGGGTACCTTCTCAGGTAAGCAGTAAAGTCATCAGACTGAAGTACAGGATAAAGGCATTTGCACCTATTCCCACTAGGCAGTGTCATCACTGCTGGTCTATTTAAATCACTAGACGCAGAGAGCAGGAGGGAAATTACTCCTGTCTTAATCCCGTCTCCTGCAAAACAGAGCAATGCAGAATTGTGTGTTTAGCAGATTTCCTTTTAGGAAGAGAAGTCTCCTGTAGATAATAATCCTTTTAGCAACATCTCCAGTGAACGAGGCTTTGTCCAAAGAACAAAGAAGTCATCGCAAGCTTGAAATCTGCCTGGATATCCTGAGCACACTCGTGGCTGCGTGCAGGCAGGAAGCTGTGTTAGTCTGGTTTGGATGTTTGCTCTGAAGTGGCATAAACAGTGTTGGGTTTCCTGGGATCCTCATCTGACCGTGGACCAGGGAATAGGGGTTCCTCTAAGATGCAGCAACAAGGACTACCATAATCCTGCAGCTCTGTGCCCATGTCCCTGACTGTCCCATCTCCCCTCTGGCCAAATCCATCCTCTGAAGATCGTGGATGGATGGAGGTGCTGGCAGCAGAGATGAGCAGTGCAGCCACAGTAGACCCAGCACACGCGGGTGTTAAGCTGCCAGCCAGCAGGGAACTCATTTCCTGCACAATTATGAAAACAGCTGATCTGTGACATTTTAAGAAGGGGGAGAAATCACAGGGCAGGGGAAGGAAGGCCCCGGCTATATAAATATTTACTTTTGAACAATGTCTCAGCTACCCCCTTCTCCCAGGGGCTGAGAGAAGAAGGTTGCTTGCTGCTGGCTCTGGTAGATGGTGACAGGGGACGGAAGAGCCACCAGTGGGTTGCCCGCAGCTGGGAGAAGCAGACTGTCCACGAGCATAAGCTGCTCTGCTGGAGTGTGATGCTGCCCTGCTTGCCCCTCTGCTCCCTGCTGCATCCCACAGCCAGGGATGTACTGCTGAACCAAGCCAAGCTAATGAGGTACCCTTGCTAGTGAGGTATATATATCCCTTCTCCTTCCCAGAGAGCAGCCGTGGAAAGGGGGGGTGAGGAAATGAAGGCACAAAGCTTTCAGGGGACAGGTGAGGTGTCAGGATCTGCAGCATTTCATGTGGTGGCACCACCACGTTGCATGTCCACTACCAGCAAGAGCTGGAGCAGATGTGAGCCAGGTTGTGTGCAGGCACTTGCCAGACCTGATTGAAGAAGGCCCTTGGACACAGGTCAAAACAAGACCCTCAGAGATGGTGAAAAGATTTCTTTCGATCATGGCATTGCTCACCCCGATATAATCCCAGTTTTCAACTTTCCCTCACCATAGACAAAAACGTTGTTTTTTCCAGCCCTGTCAAAGGCAGGGTGAATTGACATGCTCTGGTCTATAAATGCTGCTCCAATGTCCTTTCATTAGCTCTCCTCAGCCTCTACATGGCTGGTGCATTGCCGTGTAGATGCTGTTTACATGTGATAAGGTATCTGACTGCCGGGGCAGCTATGAAGTCCCTCCTGTGTGTACTCAGCGGGTGGCTGAGGGAAGGTTGTGGTGTGCTTTGCCTGAGGTCCAATTAGGCTGTGCTTGTAGCCAGGTTTGCACCACCTAAGCCACGTTTCTGCGTTACAGAGGTCCATGATGTGTCAGTGTGGGGTAGTTTGTATGTAAGGAGATGCAGTGGGTCCCACTAATAGTGACACTGATCCACTGGTGGGTCTCAGCATATTCTGATCTCCCGGTGGTGTCCATGAAACCAGAAGAGTTGGAATAAGTGGGATTCAGAGATCTGTTGCGTGCGGATGGTTGGTGTGGTAACAGAGGTACCTCCAGAGTGTTCCCCTCTGCCTTTTTTATCAAGGAATTACTGGCTAAGCTCTCTCCCTACAACATGCACCATCACTCCGTGTATAAACACAGGGGATATGTGTTGTGGGTTAATTCTGCTGCTGGAAATCAAACCCCATCTGTGGTCAGATGGCATCTTTTTTTCTTGGAAAGGGACCAAGGTTAAGAAGACAAGGAAGGCAGGTTAGTTAAAATATGTCAAAGGCTCTTGGGTGTAAGTAAAGTCTATAAATAAAAGCCTTTTAACTTGGAAAGAACTCAATTTAGTCCAAATATTGCTTTATGCCATTAAGCTGTTTTGGTTCAATTGCAATAGTTTTATGGCTTTAGTGCAGTGGGAACAGTTGCAGTCTTTATGCAGGTAAAGCATTTCCCCTGAAACATTTGCAGTGAAGACTGCTGTATTGTACAGGAACCTGAGGGTGAAACTGCCTGGAAACAAATAGCTGGGAAGGTGACCCACTCTAGTTCTTTTCGTTATTCAGCTACACAATCTAAGGACATATATTGTGAACAATAAGGGGATTTAAATGAGGTTTACTTTTGCATCCTTGTTAATGAATCCTCAAACTTAGCAATAAAAACTGAACATTTTTACTTATTTCCTCTTAAGCTGCAAGCGTGTCTGATTCAGCAGTGTCTTGAGATGATTTGCCAGGATGAGAAAATAAGTCACATCTCTCTTCCTCTTGGGATTAATAGGGAACTACAATAATCCTGTACCTTTAATATTATTTCAGTTGAGTTTGCATAATTGCTTGGAAATGGTTATACTTGATGCAATACTTTGTCATGATGATGTTTCATGCTTTGAAGTTAGGTTAATTCATGTCATAATGTTAGATCTGCACAAATAATAAAACAGTTCCACACACGGAGTTTTTCTTAACTAGCCCTCATTTTCTGACCCAGATTTTACTGTGTTTGATTAGGAGCGAGTGGATTTTAATGCTGTTTCTGCCGCACCAGCACAGCGAGAAAGTCTCATCTCAAATTCAGTGTTTTTACACGTCAGCGCGGCTGTGGGTTGAGGAAGAGCCTGGTGTTTCTAAGGAGTCTTGCTGTGTGCATGCCTGTGCTCAAAGATCTGCTGCAGAGCATAAGTAATTCACCAGAATCACTGCAGCTGACCGTCTGTGAGCCAAGGTTTTCCACATGCATCTGGACCCTTATTCCTGGCTTACATTAGAGAAAGTGAGAGAAATCAGGCCCCCGTAATTACTTACAAGCTGTGAGCTGAGCACGTATGTAAATATTTTCAGGGTCACAATTTAGCTCTTTATTTTTAATATACTTTGTTATTAGTAATGGTTTTTGAAGAGATTGAAAATCCCACCCATAAGTTTGTGTACTGCTCAGCCTTGACCTTTGCTCCCAGTGGTATCATTGGATTTACTGTTGACTTCAGCAGGAGCAGTCTCAGCTGCTCTGAGGGCTTTTGAAAACCTTTTTGCTGTGTTTTTCTGTATAAAGCCCATCACTATAGCTGCCAGATTACATGACACTAGGGTTTAAAATGACTTAAGAATTAAGTCAAACTGATAAGAAGGCTGAGATGTAATAAAGCAAAGCAAAGCAAATTTGCTTTCTTTCTAAGACAAAGTGACTTTCACAAGGTTTTAATTTTCTCTCGCCCAAGTGGAAAAACAACGGAGTTTGGTTCATTCTGTATGTGCTTGCTGGGCATGTGTCAGTGCTGCTCCTGTGGAGCGCCAGAGATGACATCTTGCACACAGCACCATGTGTGGGCTTACCCTGGGCATGCGGGAGCAGGTGAAGGGGGCTGGAGCCCACTTAGGGAGCTCAGATTCAGTTTCTCTCTGTCCCCCAACCATAGTGTGCCATCTTGGGTATCACCAGCTAAGCCCATGTTGAGTCATTAGTTGTGCCCAAGGCTCGTCCCTCGTTTCCCCACTGCCAGAGGTGCTCTACAAGTAGGAAACAGAAGATCTGGGGGCTCAGGTGGGATATAAATGGTCCAGATCTACACCAAGACTTTCTGCACTTCTTTTATTGGGAAAAAGAGAGACAAACTAGAATTGCCATATCTCCCTGTGACATTAAAAGAATAAATCCATAAACATTATCACTCAAATACTGCAGCATTAAAGTCCTTCTGTAATTACCTATGCCCGATTGGTGCCTTTATTGCTGTGCTTAAAGCCTCCATGCTAACATCTGTTTGCAGATGTCTTCTGGAGCAGGGTGGTCTCTTGCTGTAACAGTGATGATAAATACTTTGCTCTTATGGATTAGATTATTCCTCACAAGTTGTTCTCTGTTTCACTGCAGGTCAGCTATACTCATCTTCTGTTAGGATTTTTTCCCCTGGGCCCCACTTTGTTTTTGGTAATTAAACCAGATCTTTTGTGCCATGGTGTCAGCAGATAGGAGTGTTCCTTCTGGCAGCCGTGAAGACAAAAACGTGCAGGAAAGGGTGTTGTATCTCTCTGTGGCTTTCTGCTCCCATTGTCAGCTCCCTGCACATGATGCTCACTTCAGGAGGTGGTTGTCTCCTCTCCATACCATGCATCCTGCAATTCACCTCCCCTGGAAAAGAGAGTCCAGATGTTATAATCCTCTGGTAAGCCCTAAAACTGGTAGGATTTTTGTGTTTGTTTCCCCTCTTTTTGTTTTATTTTCATAAGCCTACAGATTAACTTTATTTCTCTTAAAAGTTTCTAGGCTGGGAGGCTGCTATTCATCCACTTTTAATTCAGGCGATATAGGGAATTAGGCCTTTGACAGGGGTGGTGCTAGTGATGGCTGTGAGTGTTTTTTGTTAATTTTCCTCCCTTTTGAGCAAATGCTTGGAAGTGTGAGTTGCAGCTTAAGCTTTTTAATTACAGGGGAGTAAAATTACTACATTATGGTGATTTCTTTGCAAAGGGTAAACTGTTTCTTGGCTGCTGCTATGTGCAATAGCATAACTAAGAGAGGATGTCATCCTCAGAGGGCAGGAAGGTGGCAGGTGCAAGGAGGGAATATGAATTTGGGTATCAAAGGGCTGAGGCTGTTGGTGGGGCAGCATGGGATGATCTCTGGCATTTGCAGTACAGAGTGAAGGAGGGGAGGTGGTGGGAGCCCAGTCCCTCCTCCTGGCAGCGGCCAGCTCTTTACCACAAGAGTCTGGTTTAGATCAGGCTGCCCAAGGCATAGTTTCTCTTGATGTTGGTACCATGCTGAAAGAGGATTGGGTGTAGGATTGAGTGCAGTCAGGGAGAGCGAAGTACTGCTCTGCCCAGGCGATTTACGGGCTCTCCCATTTTGTCTTACTTCAAAGCAATGCTCTGGGACTCATAAAACACAGCCTCATGCAAACAAGAAGCTGGTGCAGACAGGGTGTAGGAACCTCTCATTTGCATATGGGGATCACAGACTGGACTTTTTCTGGATCTTAGGGAAAGCAGTGAAAGCCTCCTTCCCAAGAATGTGAAGGATCTCAAGAGCAGGTCTCAGGCTGACCCAGGGAAGCAGCTGGCTTTTCCGCCTGGAGTGTTCGAATTATTTCAGGATAGTTTTACAGCGTGAAAGGCTCCAGCAGGAAGTTTTCAGAAGAGCTCAAGTGTCATCTGACCCCAGCTCCTGTTTTCTGAAGTGCTGGTGTGTTCCTGGTGTGTGTTTGTTGTGTGTTTGGAAATTTGACTTCTGTTTCAAATTGCTTAGCTATTTTAACACAATGGAAGGAAAGCTATTAGCCTGAGCGTCAAGAGCATCAATATGCTTGCAGGAAAACCTGTTTTTACCCATAGGTCCTTGGGGAGAGGGGATAATCCTCTTCAGTCTCATTAACAGCTGTCTCTTCCTTCTGTCCTTCTTGCACGTAGCTTATTTCTGGCACAAGGACACAACTTCTCCTGGCTTCCTCAGCCCCAGGAGCCACGTACAGGTTTTTGTAGTCCTGCAGAATAGCCAGCATGGGTGTTTGTGCCTCATTCTGAAGTCCTTGAAGTCCATCTCAACGATAGCACACTATGAAGGGACTGTTCTATCCGCACTCTTTTCTTCCCTTTTCTATAGCCTGAACCAGTTTGCTGTCCCCCAGAGGCTCACTGGTGCCGCATGTGTTTTTAATCCTGTGGCATAGCCAGGCTGGGTTCTCGCTGGCAGCAATGAGACATCGTTTCCGATGTCACTCCGTTTGCTTCTGATCTGTGCTAGTCCCAGGGCCAGACTCTGCTTTCATAAATGGCTTCATTTGGAAACGTGTGCTTCCCTTTCTGCAGCGTTTCCCTATTGCAGTGCCTAGAATGGGCCAAGAAAGAATTTTTCTTGTCAGTGTTTGTGATGCCTGGGGTTCCTCGGGGGCTCTGGGTTTATTCTGTGGTTTGTTACTGATGCAGGTTTCCTGGGGGTTATGAGATGATCTAAAGCAACCTGACTTGATGAGCTGACTCAGAAGTGGCCCTGCTGAATCACTCCCCGGCAGCTGAGCTGTCTGGAGAGTTGACTGCAGGGGATTGATCTGCTTGTCATTAAAACCAAAATGATCTGCTTCAGAAACATCAGAAATAAGTTAGATTGTTTGTTTTGTGTTTTCGAAAAGATTATTTCCCTTTTGTCCTCTTTTGCTTTGTCTTCTTTGTCAAGTGCTAGTTGCTTAATTAAACTATCTGAAATGCATCTGGCTTGTCCTCTTGGCACATGAACATAAATTAATAAAGTGCGAGTTAAAATAAATAATGTGGAAAAGTGTCATCCAAGAAAAACTGAACCCAACAAACAAACAAACAACCCTCCTCCCAAACCCACCATCTGCTGAACCACAAAAGAAACACCTGCAAAAAGACTCATCTAATACTTGTCCTGGGTAAATAACATGAAAAAGAAGGTACTTGAAGCAAGATTTGTGTATTGACTCAGAGTGATTTTAATTATCTGCTCGAGATTCAGATGGCTCTTCTTTCAGAGAAGGGAAAAAAAGAAGATTGGAAAGTGCATACTTAGGAAATGATGAAGATGTGTGTGTGTAAGCTAAGGCTTGGCACAGCACCAGTGAATGAAAAAGTCGTTTTAATTCCCCTACAGTCTGAATAAGGTCTTTTACAAGTTATCAGGCTCATTGCTCATGGTCCTTTGCCCCCTGTTGGTCTTCTCCTCACTCTGTCCCTTCCTTATCTTGTCAGGTTCACCACAGAGAGCAAAGTCATTGCAGCTGGTCATTACTTGAGTGTGTGCTAAGGTAGATTTACTGAAATCATGGCCTTGAACTAGGTGAAAGGGGGAACATGGTTGTAAAGCAGATCTAAACTTTTATTCATGTCCTAAATATACTGAATGTGGATCCTCCTTGTTCTGTAGTGCACTGGAGAGGTGATTTTGGATTTGGAATGCCTGAGGAGATGAGGAATCTCCATCTTTGGAGGTCTATAACTACAGGTTAAACAGTAGTTTACTTCAGTAGTGACATAGGTAGAGTTGTGCCATGAATCAGGGTAATGGATTTGCTGGTCTGATGAGCTTCCTTTCAGTGCTGCATTTATGTGATTTGATTATTTGGAGCCATTCTTTGAAAAGATTGTGATGAAGATTAATCGGACATGAAGGGTCAGTAGTTTGTGGTTGTAAAATCTTGACCTCAAAAAGAAGAATCTTAGTCTACCCAATAGTAGAAACTTCTCAAGAGCTGATGTTTTCCTAAACTACTCCAGGTTTTTAATCCAAACCCCATGATTTCTGGACAACACCCCTCTGATCTGGAAGTGGCACAAACATAATTCTTGACAGCACAACACCAGTCCCTCAGTTGAATGTGCTCTTTAAAGTGTACATGTATGAATTTTGCATTCAGAAGGTCTCATGTCACAGAGCAATCATTGTAGCAGTTGCAAGAAATACTTTTTATTTCCTCCTCTGTCTGTAAGGGAAAGCCCAGTCTTTCAAATGCATTTGCAACAACATAGTTTTATGTAACACGGTTGGTAATACTCCCTTGTGCATCTTCCAGAGGAGTGCAGTGGAAAACTCTGCCGCATGGTGTGGGCTGTTGGATGCCTGTGGAATTTCTCTACTGGGTTCCACTGGTCCTGCTTCCCTTCTCTCCCCATCCCCTCATAACAGGACTTTCCCAGTGGCTAAATCTTACCCAATGTTGCTGTGGCAAGGGCAGCATCACCAAGCTGCTGCACGGGCAGCCTTTAATGCTGTGTATTTCTTTCAGTCAGACAGTTTTGAGGTATGACCTGGATTTTGTTTTTGCACAGGTGCCCTATGTTAATTCAGGTGCTCAGCACCTTTCTGCTGTGTATTAACCTATTCAAAAGCCACAGTGGAGCTGAGCATTTTGATTGTGACCAAATTAATCTCAGGGACTGTCTTGAGTTTAAACAGTGTCTGGTACCGTGAGTTTCTGCTCAGGGAATAGAAGTGTTTTGGAAAACATCACCAGGTTCCTTGTAGAGGGACTGTTCCTCTACAGCCATCTCCTGCTACCCTCACACCGCTGGTTGGGAAGTGGCATTTGCACCGTGCTGTGAGAAGGGACCCACTCTTTCTTACCCTGCTCAGGGAAAAAGTGAGGGCTCGTTCTGCTCAAATTAGCACAGAAAAATATTGTGAAGGGTGAGGCTGAATTCCATCCAAGCATTAATAGAGTAGCATGCCCCAGAATATCTTTTCAGTCTAAATCTTGCTCAGCAGTTGAATGTCCCAAGTACCAATAAAGTCACTGACTAATGAACATTACTCAGTTCCTTTGGGTGCTTGGCTAAGGGCACTCATAGTTTCCAGTCATACGATTGCTCCTTTTTACTTTAAGCCATCTTGTTTTCCTTTAGTCTTTCAGCCTTAAAGAAACATTGAGCAACTCTGTGTTCTGCTTCTTAATGGCAAAGTCAAGGGATCTCAGAGACGCAGGTCTTTCTGACCTCCTTTCCTGCTACCTGGAAACACCTTCTTTATCTTTGGTGCCAGCTGAAGTGTTAGTGTTCTGGTTCATTTTCCCTTGCCCTTTCTGAGTCTCTCTTGCCCCTTTTCCAGTGGAACTGGGAAAGAAATTGGGATTTTCTGAGAACTGTGTCTCAGCACCAGGACATTCGCTCTGCACACGGGATATTTGATGTAGAGAGAAGAAGGGATTAAAGTCTGAACCTAAATTGACATTTGGCAAATTATCTCAGTAAATCCTTAGGGAAGGTTAGCCCTGGTTTCTGGACAGTTCATTCTTGAGTGTCTGTGGAAAAACAGCCAGCTTCCAGATGAGTCATTAGCCTGGCACATGGGGAGCCTTCAATTCTATTCTTTGTGATCTCTTACCTGGAGCAATAAATGCCTGCACTGTGCATCTGAATGAGACCTGTGAGTCCTTGAGCAGTCATTGATACCTTGTCATGTGTCATTCATGACTGCAGCATGGCCCCCGTGCCTAGTGACCTTCAGCATCCTGCCACATCTCCAGGGACTCATGCCTATTGGTGTGTCTTTGGAGGAGCAATGGCTCTGCTGAGAGATCTTGCACTCCTGTACCAAGTGAAGCTGCCGATGATGTAAGTTCAAGTACGCAAACATTGCCTTAGCTAAGCTCACTCTTGTTGTACCACCAAGATACAGGTATATATCAGGGGAGGCCCATGAATGTTTTAGGTGATTGTGTGACCCAGGAATTTGTTTCACACCTTCACATCAGTACGTGGTTCTTGGAAATGATGGTTGAGCTGCGCTGCCAAGTGCAGTCCTGAGCAAAGCCAAATCAGCTGTTTAACCTGGCCTAGCTCTGGGTGATCTGTGTAGGTCCTCTGGTGGGGAGGGATGCGTGGTCTGCTTCCTAAATCTGACCTGAGTATTTCTTTTTCGTAGAAGTAACACCAAAGTACACTCAGACTGTACAGAAGCTGCAATTAAAATTTACTGGGTGGCAGAATCTGCAATAATCTGCAATATCTGACATATGCCACAATCTAATTTTGTGGCTGCACTGTGCTGACATTTTTGACTTATTCCATCATGGGCATTGCATAAAAGTATCACCCATCAGTGAAATATCTCCATCTTTGGAGTCTAACACAGTGAATTTTGGCTGGCAACACTATACCTCCGATTATGAGTCGGGATAAAGAAGAATCCCACATCCAATTGACCATGCCAAATCCAATTCAAACTGCAAAGGGATATTTTTCCTCCCATTAGGCAGAATGTGATTAATTTCCCATGTGGAAAATTGTTCAGGACAGACATGCTCTTAAATTGTGGCATGAGAGATCCTATTACTACAAGCTCCATTGAAACCTACTGCGCCTCCCGAAATAGCAATAAGAAGATAATTATATTAGCAGCCTTTCTTGGTATTTGATGTGTGACTGACATAGGCTGTAAGCTTATTTTCGACCAGATTGGAGCCTTCATTTAAGGATGGATTCTTTGGCATTTGTGGACATTAACAGTAATCCTTGGTTTCTGACAATTAAAAGTGTTAAAGGAATGTTTTTAAAATAGGGGATTGATAGCCAGTAGGTGCAAATGAGCCCAAATGACGCATCCTCTGGGGATGAGGACTTGAAAACTTAGTATCCAAGAAGAAATATGGTTCTACAAGCAAGGATTCTTGAAGGATGTGTTCTGAAATCTGTGCTGTTCAACCCGGGGTCTGCCAAGGAGGGTGTTAGTGATATAATTAACTTAGCTGATCACAGAATTGACTTAGGCTACTCAAATTTGGAGCTGACTGCAAAAGGTTGGAGGAGGATCTCATGATATTGATGGTAAGAAGACAGTTTGGTGTTGGAGAGCACAAAGCATTGCTGGGGGGTAGGGAAAAGGACCATTGCAATCTAGAAAGGAGATTTCAGTATGGATTCTAAGGATGTTTCTGTTCAACAATATGCAGCAGTAGAAAGCCAAAGGTGGTGTTAGAAAGAATTAGCAAAGAATGGAGAACAAAACCCAGAGCTTCAGCTGTGAAAATCTACTATTTCCCCATGTAGCAAATACAGTGTGCGGTTCTGGTTGTGGCCTCTCAGAAAGGGTATGTAATAAACTAAGCTGCTGAGGATGACGACGGAGAGGATTACAGAGGTGAGTTGGCTTCTGTATGAAGGGAAGAGATAGACTGTAAGTCTTCCAGCTGGCACAAAGGTGATGGCTGGGATGATGGGATAAGAGGAGAAGTTTGTGGAACCTCAATGATTTTGAGTGAGGAGTACATGATTATTTTATTTCTCAGAATGCAAAAAACAGGTGCAGGCTGTAAAATTTGGGAGATGAGCTTAAAGTGCACAAAAGTAAGCGTGTCATCACATGTTGTGTGATTAAATTATGACGTCCATTTACAGAGAACTCTATAGGATCCACAGTGGGTTTGAAAACACAGTTTCTAGAGGAGTTCCTGTAGGATGGAGCCAGCACTGGTTGCTAAAAGCTATTTTCTAGTTCTGGAAAAGTCTACCCACTGATTTGCAGGAATGGGGAGTGTGTATCAGGGAAAGGATCCATTACATGTGTCTTGTTCTTGAATTTCTTGACTACCTTTTACTCGCCACTCTTCTAGACAAGGGAGCTGGACTATGGAGATCTTTGACCTAACCAAAGCTGACACTGTTACATTCTTGTAACAAAGTGGAATAAATCTCCTGTCCCTTTTTAGAGTTATATTTAGATGATCTTAAGGTCCTTTCCAACCCTAACTATTCTATGATTCTATTTAGTGGCGGCGTCCCTGCCCATGGCAGGGGTGTTGGAATTAGATGATCTTAAGGTCCTTTCCATCCCTGACTATCCTATGGTTCTGTGACTCTATAACTACCAGTGAAGTTGTGTTCTTGAATTGATGCAGCTAAACCCATAGATGGTGATCCTCCATCTGGAAGTGGTGATGGTGTCTGTCCATTCTTGATCTACTTGGAGACCACAAGTCTGCAGGCTGGACCACCTCGGAGGGGTTATCTGAGGTACCCAATAGTGGGACTTTGTACCTCTGGCCAGCCCTTCATAGCACTGCACTCCAGGACACAAAGGCAAACAGTTTTTGGGGAGTTGCCATTCCTGTGTGGTGGCACTGGGGGAGAAAGACCAGTTTGTTTGGCTGGGTGGATTTTGTTAGCAGCCAGTCCCGTTTGGCGGCTCAGTGTCTCTGTGGCTTCAAATGCAATTAATCAGGGCCCGAAAGGGTAATTATCAGCTCACATTCCTAATTCAGGTTTCTATGCCTATTCATGTTACTGTTTTTTCTTTAATTTAGCAATAAAGTTGGGGTTATTTTCGTGTTTTTATGTTGCTGGCCCAGCCATCCTTGTTAAAAATAAAAAATAACAAAACATTAGTTTCCAGTCCACACCCTTTTTCTTCTCCCTGGGAAATGAAAAGGCCATATTAACTGTGAAAGGGAAACGAAAGCGTGCATGGTCCTAGGATTCTGCTGTCACCTTGGCTAAATGCACTTTTCCTTTCATGGGGTGAGTAATTGCTTAGAGCATTAATCCCTGAAAGAGGCTTTTTGTTTTGCAGTGGGTGAAGCTGTTGACATCTGACAGTGTTGTTTCCTCCTTTGATCAAACATTGGCACCTTTCTGAACCCAAGAAAAGGTGAGCCTAGAAAGCTGGAGATGCTCAGCAACCTCCACCCTGAGCTCCAGGGCAGCAGCTCTGTCCTTTGGTATGCTCTTGCACCCTTAACCCATTTGCACACTGAGGAACCAAGAGAAATTTTTCAGGGAGATTGTCCTCAGCTGTCTTCTGGCATCAGCAGGCACTGCTGGTGCCAAATCGCATGTGAGTGTAGTTTGGATTAAGTGGCCTCAGCTGGAAATAGCTGAAGTGCTCACACATGGCGGAGCTGGGTGCGAAGGAGGCTGCTTATCTGGTAAGTAATTACAAAGTCATTTCCCTGCTTCTGTGCCTCAGCTGAGCTGTGGTAACTGCTGGTGTGAGTACTCTTAGTTGTGCAGACAAGGTGGAGCAATGTGAGTGACCTTTGCTGTCCCTGGGAGACTGAGTGACTGAACACTGGCTTGTATTGGTGCAGGCTGCTTCTGCTTGCGTGGATCACTGTGTCCAAAGGAGTAGGTTAGCCATGCATCCATCAGCTCAGAAGAGGCAGTATGGATCGCTTCATAGCCAAGAGTTAATGAAGAGGTGCTGCTGGGTGGCCTGGCCACAGACCTGACCCAAAGGCTGTTGCATCAGGTGATGCAGTGTGGTGGGTTGAGCTTGGCTGGACGTCTGGTGTCCATCAAGCTACTCTATCACTCTCCTCCTCAGCAGGACAGGGAGGGAGAAAATAAGATGACAAAAAACTTCATGGGTTAAAGTAAAGGCAGTTTAATAAAAGCAGAGGTTGCACATGGAAGCAAATGAAAATAGTTATTCTCTACTTCTCATCAGCAGGAGATGCCTGGCCACTTCCTGAGAATCAGAGCTTCAGTACGCATAGCTGTTGCTCTGGAAGAGAAGTGTTGTAAATAACAAATGTCCCCCTTCCTCCCCCTTCCTCTTAGCTTTTATTGCTGAGGAGATGTCATATAGCATGGAATATCCCTTTGGTCAGTTTAGGCCAGCTGTCCTGGCTGTGTCCCTTCCCAAGATCTTGCCCATCCCCAACCTACTGATGAGAGGAAAATGTTGGAGAGTTGATGCTGTAGAGCACTGCTCAGCAGAAGCCAAAACACTGGTGTGTTACCACCACCTTTCTAGCTATCAATAGCTACCAATAGCTACCAATACAAAGTACAGCACTGTGAGGAAAATTAACTGTGAGCTACCAATACAAAGTACAGCACTATGGGGAAAATTAACTCCATCTCAGCCAGACCCAATACGTGTGGCCAGATCACACATTCCAGCTGTATTACTGCACTGCAAGCTCAGAGGAGTCAGGGGAAGGGGTCCAGGTCTGTCTTTGGAGTCAGTGCAGGGAGGTGCAAACATGACCGCACTGATGAGACCCCTAACAATCTGGAAATAAAAGTACTTGTCTCCTCCTGTAACACACAGCAATCAGTATTCTCTGTCCTAAAGCACATGCTCATGTGCTTTGAAATCAACAGTAGCTTTATCAGGAATCAGAGCAGACAGAGGGAAAATCTCTACTAGAGACTGTCACTAATGACACAAAAAGGTAAGACCTACTAAAACAACCTGTCTGGAACCAGAGAATGATGTCTGTGGTTTCAGATGGTGTAGAGATGTCTTGTCCTGCAGAGGAGCTTCCTGACTCAGAGCCTGGCCAGCTTCAGTCTGGTGGTTGTTCAACAGCTTCCTTCTGTGCTTATCACCTACTGACAGTTTAGCTTAAAACTAGTGAGGGGTTTTGCTTGGAGGACTCCAGGATTGCACTTCCATTTGGAAAAAGAAAACAGTGCTCTGTTTTGCAAAGCACAGGGAAATCTGAATACTGCTGTCTGAAATCTTAGGTGGTTTGTTCCAGACTCTGACAAGAGCAGACACCCAGTTATGTTGGCCACCACCCTGTTTGTTTAGTTTTGGTATTAATTGGTGCCTTCCAAATACTGCTCTAAGGAGCAGCGTCCCTGCCAATCTGACTGCTGAATTTCACCTCCTCTAATGTGGGACCTGTGTACCTGGCAGACCTAATCAAGGTCTTCCACAAGAGAGTTTTGCCTCATTTGTGGCAGAAATTGAGCATTTGGTTTTTGATTAGAATAAATGTTTGAACAGAATGCTTTTCAGGCCCCAGATGCCAAAGTAGATGTATTTTCATTCCGCATGTGACCTGCAGAGCAATCTAGGGACTGGCTTTATTGCTTTCATTAGTGTATGCTTATTTTGTGACCTCATGAAGCCAACTTTGCATCCCAACCCTTCAATTTCTACCTGCAATGGTCCTGCAAGAGTGTATGCCATAGCAGCACATTATTGCGTGGCCTACCTCCTAGTAATAATAACTTTGATCTACGTGGTGTGAGCACAAATATTATTTCATTCACAGCTCCAGTTCTCAACCAGCTTAAGGGTGGAGTGTCCCAAGCAGTGTTATTACCAGGCAGGCCAAAGGATGTGGCTAAGACCTTACTGTGCTTTTCCAGTGTAGTTTGGCAAGGGTGTGGTGCAAATCCATCTCCTTCCAGTGACCTTGCTGGAAGGTTTTCGACCCCAGTGGTTGTAGTTCAAGGGCTCCCTGTCGGCAAGGCTGGCACTGGCCCAGTGTCTGTGAGGTCGTGTCTCGGGCTTAGTGTCACACCAGCATGTGCATTACTGACAAGTCTTATAAGAGCTTATGTGCAAAATAGTGAATATGTTTTAATAGGCTCAATTTGTTAAGGCTCCTGCTTTAAAAGATTGAGGTGGGACCATATGGTCCTTCCTTGAGGATCCATACTACTGACTGTCAGTAGAAAGACTCCTATCGACTTCAGCAGACCTCAGTGAGCAAGGTGGTACTTGATGTGTTTTTGGAAAGAGCAGAGGAAGAGTTTACTTAGTGTAGTTACACAAGTATGGTCTTACCCTTCAGGAAGAGCATTTTTCATGGTTAAGGTGGCACAAAGGCATTTGAGAAACACTTGCCTTTTCTTACTCTGTGGTCAGGAGCTGGAGTAGCTCTGATGATGCCAAACATGTTCACCAGCAAATATGTCATACAGACAGGAGCTGCTGGTTCTGACTCGTTGGATTAACATGCAGTGATCCACATCCTTCCCACACTGGCCAGGAAATGAAACATAGCTCTACCGACTGTCTTGTGGATCACTAGTGATTTGAAACCAGAGGTCAGGAGCCAGTAACTACATAGGTGAAAACAAGGTACTGGCATCAGCTGATACAGGATGAAAACCAAGTGTTTCAGCAGTGAGACGTAGTGGTTGATGTATCTCTGATCAGTTCGGTATAGGGTCTAGATAGTTTGATTGTTAAGCTCTGATGTTTCTGTATGTTAGATGACTTGGTCCTGACATTCTGGAAATGGATCTTTTTGGAAGATGTTTGGAACAAAACACAGGGTGCAGTGGATGTGGAAGTGTGCATACTCTTACCCTAGGGGAGAAGTATGCATAGGCAAGGGCGATGCCTTGGATCTGCATGGGCTTTCCTGTCTTTCTGTGCCTTTTGCTCCCAGCATAGCAAAGACTGTATGCAAAGATTGGGACACCCCTACATCCTCTGTGTGAGGAAGCCCTGCTGTTTCCTTAGACAGCATTTCTCAGATGGTTTGAAAACATGACCCCTTTTTGGCTCTTCTTCTCTGTGGGACTTGGAATTATCATCAGGTCAGTTCCTCCAGGTGAGGATGTGCCATTTGCCAGTGTTGCTGGCTGCAGGTATAAATACCATTCTACCTCTCCCCTTGGACAGACTGACTGCTTTCTGCAATTAAAAGCAGTTGGTTGGTTGCACTCTAATATAGCACTTGGAACCAGTAATTACAAATGAGTTCACTTTCCATGTTGGAGAAGCTGAGCTCTGTAGTTCAAGGAGGCACCAGTTTCACTGCAGAAATTGAAGACTTTACTCACTGAATCAACAGTCCCAGCATTTTGCAAGCACTCACAGATCAGGAAGTTCAGTTTTAAGGGATTCAGGGGCTTGTGCTCACACTAAGATCCTCTTGTGTGGGGTAGGTGCTTTACTGTGCTGGACTCTGGTGGTAAAGTTGGTTTAAGGAAGTTGATGGATCTCTTCAGGTTCACTGGTGCATACAGACCAATGCACGGAGAGCCACACCGCAGGAAGAAAATTGAAAGGATGATTTTGTAGCACTTTTGCCTGCCCTTCCCAGACCAGACGCTGCATCATTTGCCTATACCATGATTCCTGCCTTGCTTCGGAGAGGTGGGAGATTTGCAGCTGGGACAGCTGAAGAGAAGATTAGAGGAGCAATGAGTTGTTTGAGTGATAGCAGCAGGACATAGAACAACATCAAGTAGCTGTTGGCTTATGCAAAACACTATACAAACAGTAACAGAGCTGTTAGCTTGAGACCCCATGGCCCCCATCTGTCACTCCTGAGTTTCAGCATCAGCGCTCAGGGATTTTCTCCTTCTTCCAGCTGTGCCTGGTGCTTGAATTCCCAAAGTCCATACTAGCAAAGCTGTGCTAGAGCTGGTGCAGTCATCCCTGGATCATAATAGCCACTCCTACAGACAAAGCAAAGCAGCCAGGTTCAGGAGCTCTTTCCTGCTAGGGAATACAGCCTCACCTCTTGCTTGTCGTTGGTTTCCCCTTGTAATTATTCACATAAGGGTACGTTCTCCCTGTCGCTTCTAATGGAGGAAGGTTTCTCTTCCTGGTGATGTTCTATACAAGCCATGTTACTTCCTGTGCTTTATTGTTTCTTGGTGATTTTCTTTAACGTTGCAACTTCTGCCCATTAAAAACAGGATCCAAGAAGGACAACCTCCCCACCATCCCCTGTGTCTCAGGGTAATGTTGTTATTGCTTGTGTTGGCTTTCCTGGCTGCTCCATCTGTCTCCGTCACCTCTTGTCACCTTCCATAGTAATTCCTGCTGATTAGCAAAGACCTTTATCAACTGAGGTTCTTTGGCAGCCAAGTTCAGCCAACAGTTCTGACTCTGTCACGAGTTTCTACTTATTAAAAAGGTCCTTCCCCCTCCCACCAGTGGAAACACTATGAATCATTTCCCTCCCCTTTCTTTGTTAGGAGCAAATGCCATCAGTGTTAGGGTCCTGGCACTGGCTTTCTGACTCCAGGAAATCATGGATGAAAACAATCCATGGAAACTGGGATCCCCAGTAAGACATTATTTTGTAAGGAACGCACCTCTTTCTTGGCCACTGTCAGATTGCCATCTCATTGAAAATCACATGTGCTTCCATGAGAAACATCAAATGGCTCTTCTATCCTATAGTGCTGTGCTATAAATCATTAGTTTTACATTGCAAGGTCAGCAGTATGTATTTAAATGCTCCATTTGGGGGTGGTTGTGTGACAGATGCCTGGGAGTTCTGGGCAGCACTCTGAGGTGGATGTCACCACTTAAAGGCATTGAGGGGAATTTGTGTCATATCTGATTGCACATCTGTGCTTCTTCAGTGTATGGAAATAGTAACTGCTGTGTGTAAGGAGGAGAAGCCTCCTTAAAAATACTTGAGCAGCAAAATGGTTTTCGTTGCACTGGAGGATGCTGCATAACCCAAGAGGAGAACCTGTAACTGCATGAGGGCTAAATTCTTGACCCTTTTTACCAATGCAACCCCAGTGTAACTGCAAAAAGAGTCTGACCTCCTCTCATAAGCAGACTCATGATCTGAGAAGTTGGTCTTGGGTTGAACATGTTCCTTGGCAACATATATACAGACCTAGTACCCGTCAGGTTCTTACTTAAAAAGAGGAGAGAACCAAGAGCAACACAGAGAAGCAGAAACAGGAGCTTTCATTGCTCCTAGGAGATACCTGACTGACAGAGCCTCCACAGCTGGAGCTTCTGTAGTCAGAGGCAGCAAGTCTCTTTTAAAGCATAAATTAGGTGAGACATTACAGTACTTTTAATACACCCATTACTCTTCAAGCTGTCAGCTGTGGAATACTTATCACATGGCATGCTTTCTGAAGCATGGTGATGGTACTTGAAGATTAAATGTGACGTGCATTTGTCCATCACCCCTTTGACAGTGGGTTTGGGCTCTTCCTAACCTTTGACAGATGCTCCTTGCATGAAACAGCTGGTGTCCTTAGACCAAGCCATCATTCAGACATCCCTTGAGAGGAAAGTCAAGCTCAGCAATCACAGAGTAAGAGCAGGTCTGTTCTCCGGTAGGTTTGGAAAGGAGCTAACCCGGAATTTTGCTGCCTCCCTCTTGCCCCTACCATAGCTCCCATTCATTTCCTGGCTCCAGAGAGCGGCAAAGATGTCAGCTTGGGGCTGAGCCACTGGCACATTGATGGGAATATCATGAAGACATCTCTAGAAGGTCCTGAGGCCTAAATATGCAACCGCTCTCCTTGGCAGTGAAAGGTATAATTATGAGATTTGTTTTAGAGGCTTTCTTAGAGCTTACATATCACCCATGTATGGCAGTAGCTGCTGTGATGGCTGGCATCTGCTGTGATTGTAGGGTTTGTGTGGGATATGTCCCCCTCCCTTGAAGAAGAAAGACTGGATTCTCCTGCTGGGCATCCCACTGGGATCTTCTAGTGCTACTCTGCCTGGTCATGTCTTGCCTCCAGACTGTGTTCCACAGTGCCACGAAGCTCACCAGGAGCTGGGCTTCTTCCGTGCATGAGTGGTCCTTGACCATTACAAAGTATTAGGCTATGGATCCTTTCTGGTGTGTTCGGTACAGACTTGTAGGCTGAGGGGAGGACCAGGCATGTTGGGATGCTTTTAAACCTGTTTGTTCCTAGGGTCCATGCACTTGTTAAAATCTGTGCTGCTCGTAAGTATGAGGTTATGTTAGGAATAAAGTGATATGCAGAGGATGCCTTTAAGAATCAGCAGCTGCCCTGTAGACAGTCTCCTGCATAGCTTTATTCTTCCCACTTTGTGCAGCCGCTGTGTATCTGAAGAAACTGAAGTCTTGTGAGAGAAGAGGTGTGTGGTCACAAAATTAAAGACTACTTATATATATATATATATATATATATATATATACACAGAGAGATGAAGGGATGCTTTAAGATGTCCCCTACAATGCTAAGCCTGATACTTTGCCTCTTATCCAGATTAATTTCCTAGGAATAATATTTTCTTTAAGAAAAAAGGATAAAAATAAATACTGTTATCCTGCATTAGCAGCAGGGCTGGAGCCCTGTGTCTTTCCCACGTCTCTCCTTCCAAGTGCTGCCGTCCTCGGAGTCCTTCCTAATATATGCTAGACTGCTCTTGGCCTGCTCTGAGCCTGGCACATTGCTGAATGAAGTATTTTGCACAAGGCAGCATCATCCCACATAGCCTGTAGCTTTCCATCTGAGTCTCACATAGGCTTCCCAATCACTTCCTAGCTGGGCTGCAGCATGGTTAGAAAGCTGCCCATCCGTCTGTAAAACAGGAGTGTAGTGCCTGGAGAGGCTTAAAAAAGCTGCAGTAAAATTCAGGAGAGAGCCTCATTAGGCAAAGCTTTCTGTTAGTGGGGTCTGTGTCCAGTGCAGCCACTTGGAGAACATGAAAAGTGTCTCTTGGGTTACCTTACATTTTCAGCCCCATGGGACCTCACCTCCTTTCAGAGGAAGAACAGTAGAAATGAGGGACGCTAAGAAAGCAGTAATAGCTCGTACTGGGTCTGCAGTGGTTCCTGCTGGTCAGTTGCGATGGTTTTGGCCACACTTGTGTCAACTTAGTCAGTCTTCCCAGAAAAGGGGAGAAGCTGGACATTCGGGAAGTTGTTCTTCCTTAGAGGTGCTTCGGTACCCCTAGCAGTGAGACTCCTCTGCCTTTGTGAGGGGGTCCCTCCTTGCTGCCCATCAGAATTGGAAGTGCTTGCGGGCAGCCTGTTTCGGTTCTTGCTTTTTTGTCTGTTGAGCACTCCTCAGTGCTCCAAACTACTCAGCCTTCTCCAGATCTCAGTTTTGAATGCCATAACGGACTGGGCAGCTACAGATCTTTCCCACAGCCCTCATCGGGCCTTTTCCAGCTTCCAGTAGCAGAGGGAAAATCTTCCTTTTTCTGAAGGGATAAAAATGGAAGCACCTTCTGGGCTTTGCTTCATCCTAACAGCACATTCATCCTGATATTTTCCATCTCCATGTAAGGACTGAAATAAGACTCATCATATCCTGGGGTCTTTTATGTACTTTGTGTTTAACATAACGTTCTTTATTATTATTTTTAGGAAAGCTGAATTGTATTTACAGGAGATCTTTCATGTGTTTAAATCTTTAGTTCCTTTATGTTTTTATATGGTCACTTTCAACTCGTGGCTTGAACTGAAAACAGGAAAGCCAGAAAGTGAGAATGTTTCCAAAATGCTGCTTTCTCTTTGCAGTGTATTTATAAAAGTTGCAAAGAAATACCAAGATCTCCCACACCAGCATATCTGGAGCACGGAGAAAGTGCTTCAGAAAGTCTTTTCTCTATGGCTACCCTCACACCTCTTGCCCCCCAAAAAGCAGCTTACTGCAGATATGCACTTACAAATGCAGTGTGATCCTGGAGGCTGTCAGAAATAAGAAGAAATGTTTTGGAAGTGCATTTACCAGACTGAGAAGCGGGAAAGCAGCAATGGTTTGGTCCTTCCAAAGTGGGTCAGTGCAAGGTGATGGGAATGCTACTTCCCTTCTCCATCAGCTTTTGACCTAATTGCTCAATCTCAGAACATCTCAGACACTTACTGAAGATTTCCCTTGTTTTCTGTGACTGCGTGGCACCACATCCTACAGGGATGGCTCATCACCAGCTTTGCAATGAGATAGCCACAGGGAACCCAGGGAGATAAGTTTATGGCACTAGGAAATGGCTTTACCTCACAGGACAAACTGTTTTGCTGCCAGAATTGAGAATGAAGATAAAGTACCTTCTCCTGTCTGAAACAAAAGGTTTTATCACCTTCCAAATTAGCAGCTCTGGAGGAAAAGGCAGCCAAAAGGGACAGTGTCTGGAAGGGTTTAGAGCCTCTGCTGCTGGACTGTTAAAGGCTGCCATTTCATTAACCTCTCAGCTCATGTAATCACAACAAAATCAAAGCCACATATTCAGATTTTGCTTCTGATTTCTTTTCCTAGTCCATTTTCTTATCCTGTGATCTATGGGTGAGAATTGTATTTGCCTGTTGGCAGAAGAAGTTTGAGCAGGGAGTGGTATATATGTCCGTGGTTTTCTTACACAGACATTTTATGGACTAAATAATGCTGGCAGATACTGTTTTCTTCCACCACAAGAGAACATATAATTTATTCCTGTCTTATTACATTGAAAGAAATACAGCACAAAAGAAAAAGGGAAGAAAACCACCAAAAAAGGATATGAATAATATATGAATATAATCCCTTCTAGCCAAAAAAATACCAACTCTATGACATCCTTGTGTGTGTGTAAAATCAGCTTCTAGATTATTTTGATAACTTTGTTACAATCAGTTTCACACAAAACCCAGCCGTTTGTTTAATTTTAACTGCTTGCAGAAATGTCACCCAGTAAGGACACTGAGGTTATTGGGGTTTTTCCCTTTAAACAGAGAGAGTTTGTTTATTTTCCTTCTGTTATTTTGTTTCCCTCTGTAGATTTATAAGGTCTCTGCCACCAACAGCCTTGTATTTGCTCATGAGCTGGCTGTGTGGTTTGTCTGCCCACAAGGGCAGGAGCATCCGTAGTGGGAGGCAGTGAGCAGGAAGGCATGGGGTGCAGATGGAGCCTGCATCCCACCCCAGCGATGCTCCCTGCGCTGCCAGCGTGGATGTGCAGGAACAGCCTCAAAGTAGAAGGGAGTCGTAATGTAGTATCGGTCCATTCCAGGAAAATGCCATCATGAAAAGGAGCCAAAACTTTTTCCACTGTCTACAGGATCAAATCAAAAGCCTGACACTGTCCTGTGGGTCACTGTGGTCCCCTTTCAGCAGCTCACACAAACAGGATTTTGGTGGCAGACATCAAGCCCAGTTAGAGTTAAACTTGGCTAGGGATCTTAAAGATAAGAGAAAGGGATTCTATGGGTACATTGCACATAAAAGACAGACTAGGAACAATGTGGGCCCCCTCTGGAAGCTATCAGAGGAACTGGCTACCCTGGATTTGGAGAAGGCTGAGGTTCTTAATGACTTCTTTGCCTTGGACTTCACTGGCAAATGCTCTGACCACACCACTACTACTTCTGAACCCATGACACCACACCACCCAACTCTTGGAAGGCAGACGCAGGGACAGTGAGAATGAAGACCCTGGGCCCACTGTAGGGGAGGATCTTGTTCGAGACCATCTTAAGAACCTGAGGGTATACAAGTCCATGGGACCGGATGAAATCCATCCGCGGGTCCTGAAGGAGCTTCAAATGAAGTTGCTGAGCCACTGTCCATCACATATGAAAAATCATGGCAGTCAGGTGAAGTTCTCAATGACTGAAAAAGGGAAATATAACCCCATTTTCAAGAAGGGGAAAATGGATGAGCCGGGGAACTACAGAGCAGTCAG
>JAOEHY010027835.1:0-38787 GCA_025447955.1 Psilopsiagon aurifrons | reverse complement strand
AATTCTTTCCTGTAAGGGTGGTGAGGCACTGGAATGGGTTGCCCAGGGAAGTTGTGAATGCTCCATTGCTGGCAGTGCTCAAGGCCGGGTTGGACAGAGCCTTGGGTGGCATAATTTAGTGGGAAGTGTCCCTGCCCATGGCAGGGGGTTGGAACTGGATGAGCTTAAGGTCATTTAGAACCCTAATTCTTCTTTGATTCTATGATTCTAATATAACTAAAGGGGAGGGGGAATTGTGTATTTTAAAATATATAGTCATTCACAACATTTTGCAGAGGGGGATGTGAACTTTTTTAAAAGTGAAAACATATTTTTGTAGTACAATGTAAAAAAAATATGCTGGTTGTCTTCAATAGTACAGTTATTCTCTAAGTCCTAGATCTTCCTTTTGCGCTTCAGATCTTCAAACAGACACCAAGAGCCATTTCTTCCTCAGTAATGACTGAAAAGTTGAAGCCAGGCATGTATTGTTTAAAACAGATAATGGAAACTGGTTTTGCCAAGTAACTCAGAACATTTGGTGCTCTCCTTTCAGTCCTTGCTCAGGGGGTAATGTGAAAATCCCATCTTTTAAGAATGTTTTTAAACAAGTATGTGCTATCACTGTATCCTAATGGAGAAATCAGCCTGGATGCACACCACAGATGCAAAAATATGAAGACTACATCAACTGCTTAACTTCACGATCGGTTTTCTTCTGGCTCTTTCTTTCTATTGCCCATAATTTGTGCATTTGGCTGCACTACAGCTTTTTTTCAATAAGAGTAACACCTTCATCTCAAAATCTCACTTCTTCCCTGTCCCTCTCCAATCTACCCATAATTCTATAATGATAGGCACCTCTAAGAAGTGGAAAATAGGACCTAAAGTACTGATAGAACAAAAGGGAACTCAGATGCTGTTTTTTTCATCCTTGAAACAATATTCTTGCCCATAATTGAAAAATGTCTCTTCAGAACCATGGCCATTATTCAGTTGTCCCCTTTTGGGTGGACATGCAACTCTGCTGTCAGTAGATCACAATGATGAGTACGAAGCCTTGGTTCATATTATCAAGTTTGGTTGGTTTTGTTGTGTTTTTTTCATACTGGGATGGAAATATCCCTGTTCCTGATGTTTTTTCTTGGCAAACCCATTTTACTTGTTTGTAGGAGCCTTGAGCTATTATTTTCTAAGCAATAATAAACTTAAATATAGCAAGCTGAGGCCAGGAGCTTTTTCTTTAAGCATTAAGGTACCCAAAGTTCCTTAACCCTGCTTCCTCGCTCCAGCACTGAGAGATTTAAAAACCTCAACAGTTCTCATGTCTTAACTCTGAGAACATTTTCCCCTAATCCTGCTGAAGAAAAATGCGGATGTATTGAAACTGTTATCAATTTTCTTCTTTATTCAATCTTTATCTCGTAATTGTTTCCTTCCCTGTTGACACTCTGCCTATAAAACTTTGACCCAGTGTTAATTAACTACGTTAAAAATCTTGAGGTAAAGTACTAAGGACAGAGAATAATGGGCACGGTTACAAAAATATAAGGTAACTGTTAAAATTTGTGGATTTAGACTATAATTAATAAAAATGATCAGGGGTCAGTGTTGGAAAGATATTTCTCAAAAGAATATCTCCTAATACAGCAAATGATAATTGCCATGTTCCTTTATTTTTAATAACCACTTCTCTAAAAAAAAAAAATACTATATCTCCTAATAAATTTCTTTTAATCCCTTCCTCCTCCAAACTTATGGGAGATAGAGTATGAAATAGTTCAGTTTACCAAAGCTTATCTTCTGTATGTGTGTGCATCACAAGGTTTTGTCCAATTCAGGACAGAGAAAATCTGTAAAACGGGTATTGAGAAAACACGCCCCCCTGAAAGCCCAGGCAAAATATGGCTCTCATCAGTATTTAAGTGAGAGAGGGTTTATAATAAACTGCAGGTTAGAGTAGTGTGAATATTCGTAAGCAAGCGGTCTCTCCATGTTTGAGCTGCTCAAAATTATACAAGGGTAAACATCCTCTCTTCTTGTTACAGTCCTGATGCATGGATGGTCCTGGGAAGTCAAAAGAGAGCAAGTTTGGAGCAGACCATGCAGCATATGGTCTATCTGGGTAATTCACTGTAACTGGAAATCATTGAGACAAATTCTGTGACTGCATCTAATAAGAAAGTCAATAATTTTATGGCCATTAACACCACAAACTAAGTTTGAGAGGAATGGCAATCAGACATCACACTTCAGCGCATAAACTAATTGCCCAGCAGGTCAGGAAATTATGTGTTGTTCTGATGTTACACAAATGGTTAGATGTCTTCTGAGTTTTCTTTTCCTGAAACAAGGGAAATCCAAGAACTGAATGAAACCTCTGCAGTTGGATCGAGCAATCAAAAAATCCAGCATTGTAAGTGATAAGGTAAATGTTTCATTGAATTATACTTAATTTTCCTGACATTATTTAATATATAAGATCTTTCCCTGTATCATATTCCTAAGTAAATTAAATGAGAACTGTGTCTGAAAGAAATTAAAATACACAAGAAGAGCCAAGGAATAATATTTCAGGGTTGCTGGCTGACAGAAATTTGCTATGCAAGTAACTCTTTTTCCATTCGTTCCCCATGTTGATTAAAACCAGAGACGGTGATCTGATCCCAGCTTTTCAGGATGAAGCTTTTATGACAGCTAACTGGGAAAAGAGAAGGACGTGTCAGGACAGATGTCCATCTCTATACAGAAGCATGTATCAGGGCCTGCATCTCATTTTTTTTCCTTAAAAGGGCTAGAAAGAACAAAAGACAGGAGAAAGCACCTTGCCTTAATGCTAGGATGCCTCTATTTTATTGTTTGCCTACTGGGCTGCCCTGAATCCTTGATCCCATTCCATCATAATGCAAGCAGCAATCATTTTTTCCTTCAAAGGACAAAGTGTGGCCACTTACAGGGAAAAAAGAAAGGGAAAAGATATTCCTCTCCTGGTTCAGTTGCTATTTATTAGGAAAAAACACCATTTGGGGGAGATTTACAAGGACACATCTAAGTAGTGGTTATCAGAGCTGGGGAGGGTCTGTGAGAGAAGGAAGGTCGAGTCTATACATATCTTAAGCGTTTGGTACTTGCTGTTGCCAGGCAAAGGTTAGCAGGCTAAATGATCCTTATGTCTAACCCCATGTGGTATTTTTTGTGTTCTTATCTGAACTCCTGTCGTGCTGAGCAGAGCAGCTCACACCTGACGTTTTTCTCTTTATGGCCTTTTAAACTACTAAGTCTGATTGGTATAGCATCCTTAGGGAATGGGAAGATGTGGGGCAGGGGGGAGAAGGGGGCAGGAGGTAGAAGAGGGCAGGGGGGAGAAGAGGGCAGGCATTTGTAATTTAGAAAAAGGATATCTCTCCCTCATGGGCTTTCAGACATCTGCGTGGCTGTTTCTCCCTCCCCTTAGTAACTAAAATCCCAAGTGACAGTGTAACCCTTGGTCTTCAGGATCAGCAATTTTGGTGGCTATCATGAAAAAAAACCCAACAACCAACACCTCTTTTGTTTAATAAAACATTTAAGCCTAAGCTTTTAATCACACAACAGGACACTCAAAGTTAAGATTGCCACAGCAACACTACAACAAAGCTGTTGGCACATAGCAGTTAGTGAAATGCAGAGTTTAATTAAAAATTGTCTCAATTATCTGATAGCTTCCATCTCTCCCCCCCCAATTCTATTCTTTCCTCCACCTTCTCCTTATTGTTGTTCAAATGAGGGGAATGACACGAGCCATGTTGGCAGAGAAAGGCACAGTGTTGCTGCATACAGGGTCTGAGTTTGAGTCCTGGTGGTGGAGGCTATTGCAATGCACACAAAGTTTGCTTTTCACCTGTAAGCCGGTCTCTAAAATCACAATGAGATGGCAGAAGCAAAGGGTTTGCCAGAGTCTAAGTGGAAAAAAGCAGACCAAATTCTATCCTGCTTTCTACTCCTATAAAGGATCTTTCAGTAATCAGCTTCTAACACAGAAGTAGGGATGATTTGGGGACACAAAGTTTGGAAAGCTGCTGGGGTAGTTTGCAGATGGAAAGGGGGAACAACTTCCGGAGAACCAGCACTGCCGAGTGGTTAGGTGATGTTAAGTGGTAAGTAGTCATGAGTCATAACATGAGTCAACTGATCTCTCTCAATATAAATAGGGATGATGCGGATACTTATAATCTGTAAAATGATTCCATGGTGCTCAACATGCTTTGGGAACCTCAATGAGAAACTGTTAGAGAAATCTCTCACTAGCATAGGAAGGTGATTTTGCCTTGTGCTTCCTGCAAAGCAGGTGTTACATCCTCCCTTATCTCCACAGCACCTCCTTGCATGAGTGGTACCTGTGGTGCTTTCCTGTCCCTGGATGAATTGCTACTGTCCCATGCCAGTTCGCACCCAGCTCAACCCTGATGTCCTTAGAGCAGCAAGACATTGGAAGTGCTGGGCCATTCTACAGCCCTTCAGCATTCTCTTTCTTCTTTTCCCCCTCCATTTTCCAATCTGAACCTCCTGCTCTGTAGGCAGGAGCAAGGATGGCAGAGCAGCCCTTTAAAAAGCCTGCAAGAGAAGCATTTTTGATGTGGACTCATGGGGAAGAAGCCAACAGAAATGAGAAGAGGCAGCCAAAGGTCACTCTGGCCTGCCAGCTGTAAAAACAATCCAAGTGACATGGCAATAAAATTCAGGCTTGAGAGCAACCTCCTTCAGCTCCTAACGGTGTATTCGCTTACCCCTCAGCATTCCTGCCTGCTGCCTGCGTGATGCCAGCATGGAAGACGTAAGGCAGCCAGCGGGAGGTATAAGGCAGGGAGCAAGGGTTGCACAGAGGGAGAGGAAGCTTTGTCTGGCAGAGGCCGGTGATGATGGGGAGGCAGCCACTGCGGGCCACTGAGATCAAGCTTTTTAAGTACATTTGAGCATAGCACGTTTGCTCCTAAGGAATCTAATATCCTTTGGGGCAGTGCAGGCCAACTGTTAGATATAAAGAATTCATTGCACTTGCAGTCCCCAGATGAACCATTTTCAATTCTTCATGCTTCCACAAAAACCTTGTGTCGATCTATCAGTGGTGGCTGTGCTGCATAACGAGGGCCGTCTCCTGCCTTAATGCCAAAGTGTAAATATTGCATTGTAGCAAGCAGCAGTTGATGATGCATAATAATGAGCTGAGTTTGTTATGTGATGTGTGATCCAGAGCCCTTGAAAACAATACATCAGCTTGAAAAAAAACCAAACTAGAGAGAAAGAGAGAGAGGAGCAAAAATATTTTCTCCAGAAAAAGAAAATAGCCTTTGTACTGGATGTGGAAGTGAAATAATCATTTACAATGCTGAAAAATAGATGGCATGGTCAGAAACATGAAGACAAGGATAAAAGACCAGTTCTGATCTGATGAGCCATTGGAGTCGTCTGTATAAATCCACTTAGACACCAACAGAGCTCTAAGCAGTTGAATTTCCATGCTGGAAAGATGGATGTTTTTATATAGTTCCCTCGCTCTTATTTAATGGGACAAGAATCCTAGTCTCAGCACATTATTAAATGTGATGAAAAGAAATATTGTTTGAGCCAATGGTAATCAATTGCTAGTTTCATGATTTTCATAGTTAATTTTTGCAGTCCTCATCAGTAATGCATTTTTCCTCTCTCCAAAGGCAAGGTATAGCACTTTAATGCCTGTCAATCATCTTGCATTGTAAGCTACAAGCACTTTAGAAATTACTGAACCAGTGTTTGTCGGAGGCTAACAGAATCGCATCAATGCAGTGTGAAGAATCCAATTCATGTATCCTCATCCAAGAATTTTAACAATGTGGGCCAAATGGAGGGCAGTTTGCTCCCTCCTTAATGCATATTACATTAAAGTGTTTGTGGCAGAATACAAGCTAGCAGCTAATGTTCAAGTTTCTCACTTCTGGAAAGATGAGATGTTTGTAGGTACTCACATGGATCCCACCTGGTTCAACTGTCTCTTACAGGTCCACTGCCTGTACAGCTCTTAGCAACACAGATGGGACTGAGTACTGACAAGTTGCTAAATATCAGTTTTCACTGTACACAGTGGGAACTGATGGAGCTCTGCATCTTTCAGGATTCAGCTCTGAAGGTGCCAGTAGTTTTATAATTCAATCCACTAAGAAACAGGCTGAAAACCATTTCATATTGAGTGACACATAGACTAGGCAGCAATATCTCTTCCTCATAGCAGGGCAAGGACCTATATGCCAAGGGCTCTGCAATATATATTTTTTCCCAGGCTGTCTTAGTGCTGTTTCCAGGAGTTTATTCCCTTCTGTGTTATCCAGAAGAACAAGAATTTAGTAGATAGGCCAATCTCTAAAGATTTTCTTATTTAGCTTTGCACTGAAGAAAGAGATTTGCAGAAATGCAGTCCAGTCCCAGGAAAACCCAGAAAACAAAACAGTACCTAAATCTCTGACATATTTGCACTAAGTCTTGGGTTTGTCTCATCTAACTTTAATCATCTAAGATTTAGACGCCTAGTCTTTTACCTATCATCTAGGTCCTCAATAGTGCACAGAGAAAGGTATAACAAAGATCTGGATGACATGGTTTAGTGTGAGGTGTCCCTGCCCATGGCAGGGGGGTTGGAACTGGATGATCTTAAGGTCCTTTCCAGCCCTAACTATTCTATGATTCTATGGTCTCTTTCTCTCGATTGCAGAGAGAGAGCCCAGAAATCTACTTTAGGCCAATAATAAAAATAAATCAGATGATCACACTACAAAATTCTCCTGCACTTTATTTTGAAACTTCTAATATCGTGTTTTTATTTCCCATCTTTGCCGGTCAGGAGTCCCTTGTCGTGTTTGTCTCCAAACAACTCCAAAGATAGAAGGAGCCATCAGCTCTTAATCGCTTGGGCAAACGGCTGGGAGGACAAAGCGAGAATCTTGCTCCACCAAAGGGGGGAATGCTTCTCTGTGTTGTCTGCCCTGGGGCCGTGAAGATCGACTGCCCTGGCCACCAGTTGCCCAGAGACAGCGCAACGGACACTGCGGCTCCTGTCTGGGCACAAAGCTGATGGGGCCTGAGGCAGACCACATCCCCTGAAAATGAGTCTCCACTTGTGGGAGGGTTCCAAAAGACTGAGCCCGTAAAAAGGCAACCTGTTTTCACCTGTGTGGTCCATCTCTTTACCTTAGATCCTAATAGACGCACTTGCTCCAAGGATTATAACTGAAAGGGTTCCCACTCGCTGACGGAGAAGACGTCTCTGGACCCACAAAGTGGTGAGTCTATTTCTCCTCTTATTTACTTCTTTCTTTTTTTTTTTTTTTCCTCCTTTTACTTCATGTTTTTAATAAGAATGCGAACTTGAGAAGGTTTTCGTTACTGATGAAGGTTTTAGGGACATTTACAGTAAAATTGGCTGTTGTTTCATTTCTCAACCTCTGGAGGGCCCGTGGTCTCTCCTGCGAATCCCGCAACGTATGGTAAAATACCTCCTTCCCTGGAGCCGCCGGGCAGTACGGGACACTAAAACTGGCGCAGTCGGTGGGATGCTCTGTGAATCATAGAACCGTCAAGGTTGGAAAAGACCTTTAATAGCATCAAGTCCAAGCGTTCCCCAGCTCTGCCGAGGCCACCACTAAAGTATGTCACCAAGGGTCTCCTCTACACGTTTTTTTGAACCTTTGCAGGGACGGTGATTCTTCCACTTCACTGGGCAGCCTGACCAATGCCAGACCACCCAAAGAAGCAGTTCAGAGGCTTTGGGAGATAACAGCTAGAATGTGGAATAAAGGGGAACTGATTTCGGTAGGATCCGTAATCTCCAGCAGAGGATCATGGCAACCCAAGAAATGCCTGACTTTGCTCCCCGCTGTTAGATTTGTTCAACATGCTTGCCCGATACCGAATGGGGTAAGCTGGGCTGAGGAACATTGGAAGTTCCTGGCAACCGTTTGCTGTGCTTTGTGCTGTTAGGGGCAGCCTTGATAGCCGCCCATAAAGATAAGCATAATGTTAAAGGGAACTGAAAAAGGTACTAATGAGCCTCTATTAGAAGTGCTTAAGAGCTCATAAAGCGAGTTGGGAACTGATGTCGGGTAGGGCGACCGGCTGAAGAAACATCGGCAAAGTAACTTGCAGGATGCTTTCCAGAGGGAGAGGCCAATAAGGATGGAAACAGTGAAGATGGGTTCTCCGGTCTCTCTCTGGAGGCTGATCTCGACTGGAAAGTTGCTTCTCGTTACCCCTGGGAAGAGTTAAAGAAAGCTAAGACTGGGTTGCTTTCCAGCCCTAAATGCAGACCACTCATTAAAGTGAAGTAGTTTAAGATGATGAGCAAATGGGGGCCGAGCCCACTGTCAATAAAAGCAGTATCTTAAAGGCAGCACCGTATAGTGCCACCGAATTGTCTAAATTACAGGGAAAATAGAGCAGACAAAGGAAACCGAAATGAAGTACCTGTAGAGGGGGCTTCCCTGACTGGAGGGGACAGGATAAAGCTCTCTGAACAAACAACCCTGGGATTTTGGAGCCAGGGGCTATTTCTAACAGTAGATGACCAAAGAGAACCGTGGTCCCTGATCCAAGCGAGATGCATACTGGGCAGAAGGATTGTATCCCGTAGAACAGGGAGCTCCCATATCCATACCCACCCCTGGCCTGTGTCATTTAACTGCAAATGTGCAGAAAGAAGCTTGTTTTCAATTCATGCATGACAGACAGCTTATACCTCGGCAACCTTCCCCCGTGTTGCTTACGGAGGTGACTCCTCTGATAAGAGGGCTGCACGATTTTTTAAAGCCTTATGCTGTGCAAATTCAGGACAGACTTCGGCCTGTTGTGATGGGGGGGGGGGCGCAGTCAGGACCTGTCCTCACTTGGGGTGAGATTGCCCAAGAATCGATTATCTATGTGGGATTTAGCGGGAGAGAAAAACAGGCGACCGCCCCCCGGTGCCTTTAACCCTTTCGCACCTTACGGGATGAACTGAAGGGGTTAACTAGAAACAGCAGTTTGGGCTTAAGCTACCCACTGGCGGTGAACACAGACCTATTGACCCGTTTAATGCCGTTTGAATGGCCGAGGTAGCTTTGCTTTCCCTATTGCAGCCGAGGAATCTGAGTTACAAAAAAGTCCACCGTTTGCGTTATTGTTACCCCTCTCAATTGATTGCATAGTTCTTGGTTTAAAACTACTTTACAATATGTATGTATGTTTGCCTCAGTCCCTATTTGGGGTAATTTGTCTCGTGTATAAAGGAACCACAATGAGAGGAGAGGATTCCCACTCTAGCTTAGTGTGGGCAATCATACAAGGGTTCATGCAAATATGGAATGGGGCTGATCATGGTATCAGTGTAATTCTTCCAGCCTCCTCTGAACAGGGCTTACCTCATGGAAAATTAGAAATGCACAAATTTTTGAGGGAGGGAATGAAACTCGGTTACAAAAACTTCCGAAGGGTGAAAGAATCTTAAGATGTGCCTTGTCAGTATTTTCTTTCCTTTGGCAGTACTTTTCATCTGCTCAAAATACCTATCAATCAAACTATTGGATATCATTATTCATAATAATCAAAAAAACGGATTATTATGAAGCAGATTTTTCACTTTCTATTACTCTCTCTGGGTGTATTTTGTTTCCAAGTGGTACTGGAACTGGTAGAAGGAACCTATTTAATTTCATGTTGATGTTGTCTTGAGTAAACCTGATCTTAAAACCACTTGAATGTGCTGATATCCCTCCTCTAAAAGACACATGGAATTTTTCGTTGTGAGAGAATAATCGATTGTTATTCTTGCTTAGGGGATCCTCTGGTAACATGGTTATTAGAAGGGATATGAGTATTGATTTGGAATGTGTGTGTGTTGGGGATAACCTTCAAAAGGCTTTAAAAATCGGCTACCCAGTACTTTCTGGACTGTCATAGGGATGCTCAGATGGGAAATGTGAAAAGAAAATGGGAGTGTTTGGTTTTAGAAGGGTTTTAAGAAAAGAAATTGCCCAATTCTTTTCAAGTCTTTGCTGTAAATCTGTTTAATTATTTAAATGTAGAATAGCTTTTGCTCTACAGTGACAAAGTTAGGCCGTCATCTCTCCTGTATTCCTGTTTAATTTTTGTTCTGTGAATCTTCATATAGCAGAGAACAACCCATACATATAGGCTACATGATTTCCATTCCTTTGAGCTAAGACAGGATAAGGTTTGCACTCCATCCTGCATCCTAATTTGGTGCTTAACCAGCTTTGAGAACTTACATACAATATCAGAATTTAGCTACCATCTTTACCTGCTAAACAAGACACATTTTGGAAATGGAGCCACTTCTGGTCCTGAACACTTTTTAAAGACCTTCCCGTAATTACCACTCCCCACCCCCACCCCCCACCCCGCTTTCAGATACAATGTGAATATGGAAAGCAGTTCTTCAGCTCTACTAAGGGTATGCAAACATTTTATTATCCATTGATCTTTGCATATAGATTGTCTGAAGCACCAAGTAATCTTCCTGAAGTGTAACTTTCGGGTGCTTCATTCGATGGAAAAAGATTTCTGTTTTAGCCATTGTGACTGAAAAAAGAGCTCTTATGTCTTAGATACAGATTTTTTTTGTTACCCGTGAATAGCTTTAAATATTTCAAAACTACCAGAGATTTTCAATGTTAATTTTACTGTCAAAAAGAATTCCTACATGAAACATTCTGTGATTTCCATTGGTCAAAATGTAGGTACTAGTAAATTGCTAGTGTTTTCAATTTGCCTGAAAACTTATGTAGCCTTTAGCTCTGTATTTAAAGTACTCTGCATTCTGCCCAATGACCGTTGCTGTGAGTGAAATGCTTACATAAATTCACATATGCCTTAAAAGGAAAAATAACCCTTGGAAATGCTAAGCATCCATAGAAGTTAATGAGTTATGTATAAAATAATGGCACATGCTCATCTGGGAAACTATACATCATTTGTATGACTTAAGATCAGTGTCTATATTAAACTAGATGACAGTTCAGAGCTTGATCCTAAGAAAATACTGATGGTTTGTGCTCAAAACATGTGATTAGAAACCAACAAATCTCCGGTTTTATTACCAGTTCAGCTAATGACTCCCATGTTCCACAGGAGTTTAATACATCTCTCTATGTCTTTGTTTGTATATCTGGTATTTACTGTGTTCTCGTTACTATCATGAGAAATAATTAAAATGCAGGGTACATCTGCTTTTTCTTTGAAATTCCTCAGGAAAAAAGAAGTTTGTTTTGTCAAAGCCAAAACTTAGGAATTAATAAAAGCGATGGTAAAATATTTCATATAAGGAATATTTTAACTTAACTGGGAAAAATAGCCATTGCATTTCACTTGAAGAAAGAAAATTAAGCAAAATGAACCCTTTCTTAAGGGGAAAAAAAAATTAAACCAAGAACTTTCCAGTTGATTGATGTTAGTATTCATATCCCAGGACCATTTCAAGCGGGTACCCAGCTTTGAATGTTACCAAATGTTGTTAGTATAAATTGGTTTTGCCTCTCATTATTATGGGACTAATGAAGGAAATTTCACTGTGCAAATAATCTATTTTAAAGGTTTATTTAGCTAGCCATAAAACATAAACAGTGCTTATTAGTTAAAAGGTTTGGGCAGCAATGCTGTTTAATATGTAGTATCTGAAGGCGCAAAGATCAGGCTGACAGTATGAGAAGCATAAAACGAAATGTATTTATGAAATAAGTGGAGCAGCTATTGTTCTTAAAATGCCTTTTGGCAGAAAATACCCAGGTGTACAGTTGATATAACCAGTAGCACCAGGTTTTAATTTATATTTGTAGAAAAACTAAGTACAACTTTGCTTTAGTTGTCATTAGACCCTGGAAGCATCATGTGTCTTCCAGCCTTTCCAAAAGGAAGGCTAATAGAGAAAGAAAAAGATGTTCCTTTGCTGTCAGAGTGCATCAAGCTTCTTTTCCATCCTGCAAAGTGCAACCTGTGACTTGAGGAGCTCTGATCGTCGGAGTGGGCAATTGGGCAGTTGCCGGTGGTTTCACAAGACATTTATATGAATGTCTCCAATGAGCTGTGAGATAGCAAGAGTTCATCTGCAGGCTGCTAGACCAATTCCAGGCATCAGCCAAGGTCAGAGGCTTATAAAATATTTAAAATGCATTTTTCATCTCTAGAATATCAAGGAAAGTATCTGCAGACTCTGGAGAATGAGTATTGCTCTGTATCTACAGTACTCATCTGTCGAGTGTCTGTATCATTACATCTTTTTTATCTTTAGTGAAATCACTGCTTGCAGAGTGTGATTTCCTTTTCCATTTTCTAACATTGACTGTTTTGCTAACGGAGTTTGAGGATTTGCCAGGATATCAGGATCTCAATCTTTCAGATCCAAATTTTGATGTAGATCATGTTTTATGATATCATATATTACAGAAGAAAGATTTTTCAAGGTGAATATTGAAATATGTAATGGTGCATGGGAAAAGTAAAGAATGGTTCATGCCAGTGCACTGTTCTTGCCTACTTCAGTATTCAGCCCACCTATCACTGTCCCAGAATGAAGCATACAGAACAAATCGAAAAAGAAATACGATACAGTCTTGGATCAGTCAGTCAATGGGCCTTTGAATGACAGTGTTGGACTACTTTGCCTGCATTCAGAGTTCCTGTTGTGTCCAGAGCTTCTTCAGACCCACGCAAGATACCCAAGTGATGTCACACTTAGTGGAGAAGGAAAATGGGTGATACTAACCACAAATGATATTTTGAAAATCAGGGTATTTTAGTGATGAAATAGGAACTTCTGTCAATGGCGTTTTGCTCCATTTTCATGCTGTAGGTCGTGTAGATTCTTAACTGAATGGTAATTGTTCTGACTTTAATAGGGTTTACCTGATCTGAAAGTAAGCAACAGCTGACAGTTGGATCTTTCTGTGTTAGCTAAAGTGTGTTGGTATGGAAAGAATTTACCCTAAACTGTCAACTATTGAGACAGGACCAGATCTGGAGAAATTAATCATATATGGGTAACAGCGATGTTATGACTTGACAAGAGTGCCTGTTTGTCATGGTTTAACCCTTGGTGGCAGCTAAGCATGACAGCTGCTCACTTTCTTTCTACTTGATGGGATTAGAAGGGCAAAAGTGGGGAAACACTTGCATAATGACAAAGACAGTTTAATAGGTAAAGCATAAGTAGCACAGGAAAGCAAAGCAAACCAAGGAATTCATTCACCACTCCCCATGGGCAGGCAGGTGTTAGGCCACCTCCAGGGCAGCCGGGCTCCATCATGCATAACAGTTACTTGGGAAGATGAATGCCATCACTCTGAATGTCCTCCCTTCCTCCTTTTTTCCCCAGCTGTATATGTCAAGCATGACTCCATATGATCTGGAATATCATTGGGATCAACTATCCTGGCTGTGTCTCTTCCCAGCTCCTTGTGCACCCCCAGCCTGCTTGCTGGTGAGGTGAGGAGCAGGAAATGCTCAACAGTAACTGCTCAACAGTAACTACAACACATCTGTGTTATCGATGCTGTTTTCAGCACAAAGACAGTTCCTGATACCAGCTACTATGAAGAAAATTAACTATCCCAGCCAAAGCAAGCACAGTGCTAAATCTGGACAGCAGCCGTAGGTTTCCTGAGTTCTCTTCTGAGTCCCTGAGCAGAAAACTCTGGTACTCCTCAAGAAATATGTTTAATGTCTGGGTCTAGAGAAAAGTGAGCTGGTCAACAATGGAAAAGCAGCACTCAGCAATCAGAGGGCGTTGTGGGTATAATGTGGGAGAAGCAAGATATCACTCAAGAACTTCAAATTCATGCGTTATACAACAACATGATCATTCAACAGGGCAAGGAAAAGGTGATTTTTATGGCCAAAACAACACTCCACATAAAAGTCTGACGTATCTAATAGTGTTATTTGCTTCTGCTCTGGATTTTGGGACTGGCGCTGCTTATGCATTTTCAGAAGCGTCTTGAATTAATATTCAGTGTTCACTAAGCCCATTGGATTTCCTGATGTAATTTGCATTAGCTCTTAGCAGCAGGGGCCTTGGGAAAGCCAGTACCAAAAAATTAAATAGCAAAACAACTGCTTTGATCTGTTAAAAAAATAGTCTCCTTCACCTTTTCTATATGATCATCTGAGAAAAGAAGCAAAACCAAGTAGTCGAATCCATTCTTTACTCCATTACTAAATAAAACAGCGCAGGTTTTGTTAAGAGAGTATTTTAATGGCAGTATATTTGAATGCCAGTTATCACTGAGTCTGACAGTTTTCCATGGTGAAATCTTTGGCCTCACCATTCTTGTGAGTGGTTTCTGAACTCTTTTAGCCAAGCCAAAAATATCCAGAAAAGAAGGATGTGTTTGTAGTATTGAAAGGTGTGTTGGGAGATCTGAGATTCAAGCCTATCTCAGAAAGAAACCTTTTTTGGCAACCTTTTTTTATCGTCTTGGGGAAGTCATTTAATCTGCTTGTGCCTGTTTTTTGCCTAGTAGAAGTCTTGTTTGTTTACAACTTAGATTGCTGCAGGAAAGATTGGGAGCTGTTGTGTAAACTCATGTATGTACAGCAGTTGTTAGGATGGGCCAATTCTGTCCATAGGACCTCTTTCTTTCACAAGTAACTTGTGAACCTTGACCTACTGGTTGTCACCCTAAGGTTCCAAGAGAAACAAAACTCATAAACGTTTATATTTAATGCTTCACATTGCCCTTGCGCATGTTGCCTTTCATCTGAGAGTAGGATTGACATTACAAACCTCAAAGAGAGGTTACAGAAATCATCACCTTATAAAGCTGCACGCTAAATTTCCAGACCAAATGTTTTCTGCATGGTGGATTAACGTGAGTTTTCAGCATCAGCCAGGATTATCTGCATATCAGTGAGGACTTCAGCTTCCATCTCACCTTATGCACTGAAGTTATTGAAAGAACCTGACAGCCAGGTTAGGCCACAGTTTCTATTACCAGAAAGCCAGAGATAGCTCACACACCTATTTTTGAACCTCTGAATTACGTTCTGGAATACTTCTTGGACCAAAATCTTCACCAGGAACACTTCACAAAATGTCTGCCATAGTTTCTATTCCATGATATTAAGTTTCAGTAAGTGTTTTATGGTTTTTAAACACTTTTTGTAGTTAAGTGAAACTCTGAAAAATGCTCTGGTCTTTCTGATACTGGGCTGCATTGCAAAGCAACTTCTTTGCTTTAGTGAAAATAAGCTTTTTGTAGAATAAGCAGCTTCTGTATTTGTGAGATAATAGTTTAACAGTGATGGGCAAGTTAGGTGAATAATGAAAGACATTGTCAAATGTTCTTAAAAATGCTGAGAAATTCATCAAGTAAATTATTCATTCAATGCTACAGGACCTCTCTGTGTAGGTATTTCTACCACCAAGTATCTGACAGCCTCTAGGGTAAATATATTTTTTATTGTTAAATTATTAATGATGCTTTCATGCCTGAGACCTTACGGAATACTGCATAGCATCTTTTATCTAAGGATCTCATCATGATTCACAAAGATTAGAGCATCAAAACATCCCTATGAAGAAAGTGGTCTGTGCAGTATAGTTGTACTCTACTCAACTGTACACAACTGTAAATACGAATGCAGCACTTACTCAAATGAACTTGATTTTTTACTCCTTGTGCTTCAGGGCTTAAGGCTCAAACTCTGTTCTTGTAATTTGTGGAGAAATCTCTACCAGAAAAAAAAAAAAGCATTAGAGAGAAATTAAGTCTCAAATTTAGAATCCAAACTATTTTCTTTTGACTATTCCGTCACCAGTCATCTTTTTCTCTCAGACCTGACTTCATCAACAGCTCTCCTTTTCCATCACTTACCAAGCTGGCAAATCATTGACAAAGGGCTTCTTCTGAGATGGCTTTGTGGTAGGTGCTTAAACATCTGGACACAGTGCCTTTGATCTAAGTTTCTAGATAGATGGGAGACCTCAGCTGTTTAATACATGTTGCAGTTTTTTTATGACCAGGTCAGTGGTAATAGAGCTCTGCAGTACCCTTCATAGGAGTTTTGTCATTATTGCTTAATCTCCATTAAAAATGGGAGTTAACAGATCCCAGAGAGGAGCTGAAAACTCAGATTTTAGATTACAATAATAAATTGCCTTTCCACTGTTTAGAGAGGATCGAAACCATGTCTTTTCTCATGTGCTTTTGTGGCAACTTCGGGGAACAGCTCATGTCACCTGCATGTAACATCCTTCCTGGTGCTGCAGTGAGACTTTCTGGTTTGAAAATAAGCAGATGCCCATTTTACCAGGGGCTTAAATGGAGGCAGGGGTCTTAAATGGCTTGTCTGAGCTAATAGGAGTCTGTAGCAGAAACATTCCCAGTAGTATCTTTCAACTACCAGGTTAGTTTTGCTCTTTTCCTTTCTTTTTCTATTTGAGAAATACAAATGAAAGTGCCACCAGCCTGCCAGCACTGTCTGAGCAAAGCTAGGGAAGCAGAACATCAGTTTCATGCGCATGTATTCCAGGCTTACTAGCAACTTGCCCCTCAGCTTTTTGTCTTGTATGACAAGCATGATCAAAACCAGAGAAACCAAGCAAAACAGTAGCCACAAAATCTTGCTACACAGCCTTACGGAAAGAACTTGTCTGAAAGCAACAGGAATGCAGTGCATGCAGTATGCTGTTCTTGAACACAGAGGTTTCATTTCTGACCTGCACAGTTGAGAACTGTATCTATGATAATAATAGCATCAGGCAGAGTGATGGTGGTTTTAAAGGAACTGCCTGCAGGCCGATGGGTAGCCCCCAAAGGGAAAAATAATCAGTTCTGTCTTCTTTACATTTAAGCTTACAGCACTGCCAGGGCCTGACAGTAGTGGCCTGTATTCCTCTAACTTGAGCAAAGAGAGCAAAAAACAAATAGAGGAGAAAGATAAGTATGCATCGCATGGACAGATGTCCCCGATTCTAGAGTTAATCTTTGCACAGTTGAACCAAAGCCCAACATAAGAGGTGGTTGGAAAACTCATCTCCCTTGCACACCTGCAACAGTAGAAAACATCAGGTCTAAAGACAAATGTTTCTATGAGAATTACAGTTTAAATAGTATCAAGCAGGTGCAAAGAGCCTGGTGCCTAATATTTAAACTGACAACACAGTCTCCAAAAATCTTTTTCTTCTTTTGAAAATCCCAAAAGAAGCAAAGGGTAGAAAAAAGTAAAAGTCATCTCATGTAACTTTAACTGCCATGTCTGAGCTTAGGAGTAAGACTTATTGCAGTCAAAAGAGAGAAATGGGCATCTATAGGGTCAGAGGACTGATGGATAATTCAGATTGGAAGGGACTGTAAGAGGTCCTCTTGTCCAGCTTCCTGCTCAGAGCATTCCTAGGATGCTTATGTCTTCCTGTAAAGTGACTGTCTAAAAGCTTAAGGTACACTAACTGTTGATCTGCAGAGGGACAGGACTTTCAATGCAAGCAAAGTAGGTCCAAAAACTGTTAACATGGCTTCTAGCAGGTACTTGCACTTTGGACTCTTTAAAGGCTGGTTTAAAACTCTCAGAAAGGTCAACCTGGCTTGGTTAAGGTGTGTTTTAAAATTCAGTTGAGAATCCTGAACCCAATCCCAGTGGGGTTCTAATGTGACAATAAAGCAGTTTCTGTTCCTAAGTGGTCCATTTAGATGGCATGCTTAATACAAAATTGCAGTCCTTGTAGTCTAAACTACTTTAAAGTGACAGCCTGGCACTTTGCATTGGTTGACTGCTACGAAGAAAGAATAGTGTGCTCTGAATAGACTACCTGAGACTTGAAGAACGAACCTGTTTCCAAACTCATTTCTACAACTACAAAATAATATTGACTGCAGACCCATAATGATTTCTTCTGAACTTACTAATCAGTGTTGATTTAAGATACTGGCAATACTTTATGGAAATTAAGACAGAAAGAGACACGGGTCAGATTAGGCTCTTGATGTAAAGTATGGCAGAGGGGCTGGAACTAGATGATCTTCAGGTCGTTTCCAACATTAACTATTCTGTCTTTCTATTGAAACTTGTTTCTTCTATTGCCTTTTAAATGGTTGCATTTACTAAAACAGGTCACTGAAGAAACTTTGTCCTTTAAAGAGTTAATGGAAAAAAAATACCCTTAGAGTTGTGCAGGTAGCAACAAAAGCAAGTTCACAAACACTAACTACAAGGAGAAGAAATAGTGCATTAGTTCTTGGTGAATTAATATCTACTTAGAAGTTTATGCCCTGGTGTGCACATGTAACTATTTAATGCTAATGAAAGTAATGTGCATGATACAGAGAAGGCTAGACTTCTTAAAAGGGGTCTGTCAAAGTGCTTCCTACAGATACAGGTCAAAGATTAATTATTCAATTTGGCTTCCTCTGCATTACAAAACAAGAAAGAAAGAAAAAGCAGATATTAGCAGTAATACACAGAACTTGTCTTCAAAAGCTGAAGATACAAGTACTATTCCTACTATTTTTTTGTCAACTTTTCAGGCCATCAATGCTATTTCATTTCCTAAATAAAAGGAAAAAGTGACAGGTTACTGTGATGAAATGTTAAGGTCACTTGCACAAGTGTAAGGAGAGCTCAGGATCTGGAGTTTCTTTTGTCATTTTAAGTGATTTTGATTCTGGCTTTGTCGCGAAAAGCGTCGGGAAGAACTTGAACACGCTCAATGAGTGATCAGCAAGCTTCAACTTTATTAGGCGATTCCTTACAGGTTTATGGGATCGTTAATTAGCTAATACATATTGCAAAACTAGAGCTCACTATTGGCTATGTTCTACAAGGCTACCCCCGCCTTAACTTCCCTTGTTATGCTCATCCTGTTCCCTTTTCTTAGGCATTCCTTAGATAACCACATTGTCCCTGTTAACTGGCCTTTTGCAAAGATCTTGCCACACCGCATTCTTGCCATATCGGCTTCCTGGCCATATCAGCATCAGAATAGCTGAGTTCGGTGCTTTCCCAACTCCTGCTCAGCCAGCTGAATCATGTCTACATGACCCTTGTCTGTTAACCATTTCTCTACATGGCTTCAGTTAAATAAGCACAGAAAATGTGAAACTGGACGAGGAGGTCTAAAGACTTCACTGATGCATAAGCAACAAGAGATTAGTTCTGTTTTTCTGGATTTGAGTAGCTCTACCAGGCAGATGTGGAGTTAAATATAAACTGATCTAATGCTTCCTGTTGGAATGGCCTATTCGCCACAACAGACGCAAATGTAAACCCATCAAAACACTCTTCTAGGTTTTTATTTCCATTTACCATTGTAAATTTTATTTTCTATACTCAGATGCAGCCACTAACTGTACCTGTGTGACAGGAATAGAGAACCTGGTTTTCTGTTGGCCTTTGTATTATATAGTCATTTGCTTCTGGATGTGACACTTGAAATACTACTTAATCAAATCAGTAGATAATCAAGGCAGTAGGCAGGGCAGTTGCCTTGTTTTTCTACTTTCATTTGCATAAATGACCAAAGTAAAATGTAAGGAGGAGAAAAGCCCAGGAGTTATTAATCCTGTTGTAGTGTAAATACCTTGATTTGGTCAGATGAATCATTATGTTGAAATCATTATGTTGAGGATAACTGAAGTCTTGATAGCAAGTTCAAATAATAGGGCCACATACATCCTTCATGTTAGATTTGATTTAGTTGCCTAAACCCAGGCAATTAAAATGTATTTGAAATGCTCTGGGTACCCAGAACATCTAGCCTTCATTCCACATGAGATGCAGCAATCCTCACCAAAGCCACCTAGTGCTTTCCAAGCAAAGTGTAGTTCAGGGGGGGTCTGCTCCATGGTCTTGCCGGGCACTGATAGTTCCCTGGGTCTTCCTTTTTCCCCTTTTTACAAACGGTCTCACCCAAATATTGTGTATGGGATAGTGATAGCTCAAATAGACAGGGACAGAAAAAAGGGTGTTCTGATTGGTTGGTTTGGGTTTTTAACCTGAGAGGACTAATGGTAAAGTTAAATAATTTGCGAGATTTCATAAGGATTTGATGGCAAGTTTTAGGAAGTCTTAACTTCAGAAAAGCTATATGGCTGTAGAAGACATGCAAACAGGACACAGGCATGGGTCTGGCATTATACTAGTGATTATACAGCGGGAGTATACTTTGGCAAGGCAGGGAGAAGCAAGAAAAGCTGAGGTATGCCCATAATACCTGAAGTGTGCTCTAGGTTTGCTTCTACATCTGCCGATGTCAGATGCCACAGCTGAGAAAGAGTGGAAACAGAAGGAAACCATGCAGTTGCCTCCTCTCAAGAGTTTCAGTCCATCGTCCAGTTTCTCCTGTCTCATTCTTCTAGTCGTGCCTGTGAGATCTTGTCCCTGAACTCAGTTTGAAGAATTGTCTTCTATATGATCAGCCACTAGCTAGTGTGCTATAGTAGTCAAAGTTGTTCAGGTGAGCTCAGAGAGTACTGCTAGAGACAATAGAAACTTTTGACGAATGGTACCTAAATGACTTGCCAAGAATCAAGGTTTGAGCTGATAATTCTTTTGTTATTTGGGTAAGGACAACTATTTGTCAGCCAAATCTTTAAGAACAAAACTCTAGTCTATTTTACCTCCATGTGAACCCATGTTTTCAATTAGGAAAGGCAGGTTTGTTCTTAATGATAAACAAGAACATTGAAACAAATGAAAATGATAGGATAAGAAAAGCAGTCCTAAAGCCTACTATATCGTCTGAGTGGTTTGCTTAAAGTCGTTTGGTATTTAGATGCAAAGTATTTCTATTCCCATGATCCCATAAAACCTGCATCATATTTCTGTCTTTACTTTGCTCTTCATTCTTAATGTAAAATTAACTCCAGCTAGACCGCTGAGCTTCTGACTAACACTCTCAAATCAGCCCCAGTTTTGCATTTCAGAATATCTATCAGCTCTGCAAAGCAGCATCTCCTGAGGCAAGGCAACAGTTGGCATTTTTAAAACCTAGAGGCAAGTGTTTGAGTTTGATGAGGCTATAAACTCGCTGACTGATGTTCTGTGCTCAGCAGGAGAATGGGTACAAGGAACAAAAGAGTCACCAAGGAAAGGATCTGCTCAGTGTCCAGACCCTGTAAATTCTTTTCTGCTTCCTGAGGTTGCAAACAAGGCTGCAGATTACAGGCAGTTTTATCCTAGGGTCTTTATCGCTCTTCCTGACAGTTTGAGATTATTTATCAGCAAGATCTAATGCCTTAAACATTTTGAGCAAGTTCTCTTCTTGAAAACACTGCAAGAAAGAGTTGAGGCAGACAGACAACAGTGGTCCACAGGGGGAAACAGTTCTTTAATGAACCTGATATTTCTCTATATAATATTCCATCAGTGATATTTCTGTAATGAAGCGTTATTTGACAGATTCAGAGTACTGCAGGAGAACTTACTATGGCTCTGAAAGCAAGCTTTCAAGCCTCAGGAGGTCAAACTGACTGCATCTTTTTAATGGGTTGGCATGGAGCAAGGCAATGACCTAAGAGCTGTGAGAAATAAAGAAACATTCTGTCATTGCTGACTTTCTGATTAACTCCCTGGCTTTCTCCTGCGATTACTGGAGATTTTCCAGTCAAGGAACACCTTCTGCCTGACACTGATACACGCTGCTTATGTGACATGAGAAAATGTAGGAAGTTGTCATCTGCTCTCCGAGTGTAAAAGAGTGGGGAATAGTTTTTTTTCTTCAAATCCATAGCACAAGAGCTGCTGTAAAAGACCTAAGTTTTTGCTTTTGGGCAGGCAAGGGGAAGTAAAAAAGGGAAAAAGATTTGCTGTTGATTGCGTTAATTTAAGAATTTTGTTGGAAGAACAGTGAAATATGAGGTTTTTTATTTTCAGGCAATTCTGAAGTTGTTTGTCAGTACTATGGGAAAGTGAACTCTTTCTGTGAGACTTTTTGGATTGCACAACACTGGAATACAGACTCATAGGTGTCCCTGGGTATTCATTCGCAGGGACAAGTAAAGCAGTACGGAAGTATTATTCTTCCTATTAAAACTGCTAGGCTACTAGTGTCGCATTAGTTTCTTTAAATGCACTCTTTTAAAGAAGCCAAGATTTATAGAGGCTGTACAGCAGAGATCACAGCTGGGGTGCAGTCATACTACGTGGAGACCAAATTTGGGAAAGAGGGTTTGGATGTTCTCTAGATATGTAGGTTGGTATCTTTTTTAGAGGAGGTGCCAGACAGATGACACCTTCATCTAACACTGTGGGGAGTGGGTGCTTGAGGTTTCCTCTGTGCTTGTCTCTATCGAGTGTAATTCGTTGGTGTATGACAAAGTTACTCAAACTCAATGCAGGAGGTCTTGGGTCAAATGTTGGTGTGTCATTGCTGAGCTCAGTTATAGCTCTTGTGCTGGAAATGGTGAAGGTGAAATCATCAAAACTGGCAAAAATACACCAGGTCTCATAAGGACAGCCATAGTCTGCAGTCCTGCAGAGTTCTCTAATTTTGGTTGTTCAGGCAGTCCGTATGCTTTCTTGTTTGGCATAAGCTGGAAATGGATTAGAAAAGTCCTCTGCAAACCTGATCTGGGCATGCTAGCACCAGGGGTACAAATATTCCCAGCAAACATCTGGGATGGATGTGTGTTTACTCCTTAGGTACACTAAAAGAGAGGGCATAGCTATTTCTCTCTAGCTATCAGGTAGGGGAAGATATCTGGCATTGAAATAATCCAATTTAACACACAATGAAGCACAAATAATCACCCATCTCCTGAAGGATATGAGCCTTGTGACAGAGTTGACATACAGTATGGAAGGAGATGGATAGACAGATTAAGGAAATATTATCTTTTTTAATCATCAGAGGAGTAGGACTCTTAAGATCTGACAGCTGCTGAGTCTATTATTTTACCCAGGACTAAACCACAAGGGTGAGAACATAAGAACAACCACACTGAGAGGCAGAAGGGCCATATAACCTTGTGAATCTCTGACAACATCCCAGAGTGGATGTTTAGGGAAGACTATAAATACAAGCCAAGTATTTACTGGGTTTTCAGGTTTTTCTTCTATGGATTTTTGAAGTTTTTATTTGAGCCTGTGCATTCTCTTTTGACATCTATGACATCCAGAAGCATGGAGTTCACAGATGTGCTCATAAACTTTACACACACTGTATAAAGAAGGATCTGTTTCTGTTTTGTATCACTGCATCATAATGTCACTGAGCCTCTTGTTCTTGTGCTGGAGGAGGTGGATAACAGTCAACCCCTATTTCAGTTAGCAGTCAATCCCGTGATGCTCAAGTTTATGTAGATTTCTATCATAACCCATTCAGTCAAGTTTTTTCCATGCTAAAGGATCCTACTTCATCACATGGAAACCATACCACACTTTTGATCGCCCTTTGTTGATTTTGTTTGGGCCTATTTTACTTGTAGTATATCTTATGTGAAAAGGAGAACCAGGTTTTTACTATTCAAGCAATAGATACATGATAGTTTAATAAAGAGTAACAAAATTTTCATCATGGTCTTCTATGCTTTTCCTAATAATTGCCAAAAATCACTTTGTTTCTTAACAATTGTCAGATATTTTCAGCTAAGTATTAATTATAAACTCAGGATCTAACTTCTGACAGTGCATTGTATATGCAGAGTTGACTGTTTTCTGTCAAGCGCATTCCTTTGCATTTATCAGTACCAAATTTCATTTTCATTCATCACGTATCCCCAATTTTTCCATAGTTTTATTGTCCTGCATAACCTGGATGCCTTGAATAACACAGGTGACCAACCACCTCCACTATTATTTCCAATCTTATCCAGAGCATGTACTGAATAGGGTCAGTCCTGACATAGCCTGAATGAGACATTTCTAATTCTTTTCTTACCTATTGAAAAGAGTAAAACATGAGAAACACTGTTCTCTGTAAAGAAGCTCTTCACATCCCTTACAGCTGAAATGGGCTAGATTAGTTTTGTAAACTCTGTGACATACTTGGGAAACTATTGACATTTGAAGGTGTAATCAATTCCTTCTGCTACTAAATGGGTTTAGGTTTTGTTTAAGGTATCCAGACTGTGCTGACTAAACTGCCCTTCCAGAACTATTGCTGTAGCACGGGAGTGACAGCAGCCTGGGAACTTCTTACCTCACTCATGTCCATATCAGGCCGTTTTATGGCAAAATTGAGCTTGCCAAGGTAACAGGAAAAACACAATTAGAAGTAATTAGACCAGCAGGGTAGTCATTGCCCCAAAGGTGTCTGGAAAGTTGGCAGTCTGAGAAAGGTCAAGATGGTAAATTGGAATGGATATATAATTTGCCTATTTAGATCATAAGCTCTTCTGGGCTCACAGAGAGTCAAGTACAGTGGCTTCTTTTGGGGCCTTAGAGTGTTACAGTGAAAAAATGCAAGCATATTTAATGATAAATATAACAATAAAGATGACCCCAGTGAGGAATCTGAGCTAGGTGAAGAGGGTATTTTCTTTCAGGGGCCATGAACTTACTGTAGATATAATAAACTGTGTTTCAGGAGCTCATAATCACTTTAAAGGAACATTTGATTATGGTTTATACGGTTTGGCCTTGTTTAAAAACCACAGAAGTCACAGTTCTCATCCTTCAAGCTTTATGTTGTAAACACATAGTTGCATTTACTCCTAAACCGTTGGTTTATGATATTAATTAGATAGTAAAAGGCAATCCTTCCCTTATGAAAGTTCTATTTGTTTATATTTAAAGTTTGGCACCTTGATCTTTGGTGTTGAACTTTACTTCTTTCCTGTCCCATGACAGTGTGTTGGACAAGTGCATTCTTACCCACTGGAAATAACCATCCTTAAATTGTGGTAAGTGGGGCAGTTATTCAGACAGAAAGCCTACATTAGACTGTACATTCGATGCTGACAAGCATTACAGACAACTCTGTTGTCAGGATTTCACTTAGCACTCCTCAGATTGGGTGCCTTCCTGCTGGGTAGTCAATGGGGTTAGTTGTGTGAGAACAACTCATTTGGAAATGGTGACCTGCCCCCAGTCCTCTGGCAGCACTTAGCTCACATAAGTCCTCGTACTCAATGGATTCAGTGTGACTAATATTTGCTGAGAGCCGCTGTCTCCTTCAAAACTCTACACCTGAAGTGAGGACGAGCAGTTCTGTACTAAGCTAATACAAATAACCTCGGGGAGTAGTTATGTAGTCTTTTCAAACACTTGAAAGAGGAACAAAAAACTATGAAGTTGCTGTTGAAGTATAATTAAGATGGTGTTTTCAAGTACAGTGTAACCTTAAACTGGAGAAGTAAAAGAGTTAAAATGGAACCACTTACAAAGCAGTAAAACCTCCACGGCATGAGGCAGTCCTCATGCACAGAATTATAGGATTAGAAACCATTCAGCCATTCCAGTACCTGTGTAGAGAGAGGTTTGTAAAGGGCTTTTTTAATGCTTTTTTATTGACAGAGGAGAGAAATTAGAAAGGCTGAGGAAGGAAAAGATGTGTAAGTGGCTGGAGGGGTTGTTTGGCTGGAGTAAACAGAAGTCCAGACCACTTCCTTCTGAAGCCTTTCTTGAACTTATTTGAACTTGCATAGAAAGACTGATGCTTCCTTTGTGGCTCTAGAGTATGTTCAGACCAGGGAAGTTTTGGGATCTGCTTACAAGAAAATTTACACTTTCAATCCTTCTGTTGCCATCAGAAAAAAAATCTCTTCTGGTGAGAACTTCAAATCCAAAGCAGTGCCCTCTCTGCAGAAGCTCTGTGTGTTCCCACTTTTCCTACGCTGAGCTCCACTGAAGGAAGCCACACCATAGGGAAGTTTCCAGTGTTGTGTTTTAAATGTCCTTAAAGTGCTGGGGGAAGAATACATTTATATGCACTTATAGATCACAGTAGAGATGGACTTTAGGAGAAAGTTTGGGTAGACACAAAGAAGATATAAAACACCGAGTAGGGTGTAAAGATTTAAAACATACAGGCTTATACTCAAGTTTTGACTGATGTGATCTTTGACCCACTGGTGTCAGTTTTAAATAATTACTAGAATACTAACTATCCTGATTATTTGAAAAATATTGATTGCTTTAAGCAACTCAATATCTATTGATCCTAAACAAAATGACATAAGGTATAACAATAGCTAGAATTGATAGAATCATGGTTAATTCCAGTCAAGATGGAACTGTGAGGAAATCTTTGCCAAAACGATACAAATTTACACCTTTGTGACATGTGAAGTTATAAATAATATACTATACATCTAAATGCATGTAAGAAATATATATATAAATATATAATATATAAATAAGAACAGATAAAATGTGTGAACCTAAAGATCATACAAAGTATTTTCTGTGCAGAACCATTACCACATTTAGGCTACGCTGTGTTCTGCATGATGGTACTGACAAGTTAAGCTACTAAAGATAATGCAAAATCCTAGAAGCTCTGGGAAAGGAGTCTCTGCTTTTATCTCATGAGCTACAGGACTTAATGACAGTATTTCTATATGATAATGAAATAAAATGTTGGGCAGCATTAGCATAGAAAATCCAGAACACAGTGCCAACAACTACCCAGTGAAATATATTACTACATCTTAATATCTCTGCATTCAGGTGTTCCAGCTACCTTTTCAGATGAACAAATTCAATTTACTAGGCTCAGCACAGAAGTAAACCATTGAAGTTTAATGACATATGGTATAAAGATGTCAGACAAAATCATCCAGTAGTCCATGCTTGCTTCACACAGAATGAGTCTTTGAATGAATTGTGTTTAATGACTGATTAAAGCCATATTCAGTGGGGAATCCTGATTTGAACAGCAGAGGAAACCCTGCAGGGGTTCTCAGTGTGATACACACTCTTCTCAGACTTCAAGAGTCAAACATTTCTGCTCAGGCTACTCCTTTCCTTGTTTGTGAAAGGGTTTGGGTGGGCAGATACAGTAGAGGGGAAAAAAAAAGGTGCAAATTAAACTCATCAGTGATGTTGGATCTGAAGAGCCCGGAGTCTTCCAGAGATTTTCATGGGTCACTGCTCATTGATTTTGCTCTTCCCAATGTCCCCTGCACAGCTTGAGTTCTGGAAGTGCTGAGATTTTTGAAGTTAGCCTCAAAAGTGAGATTTTGGTGTTAGGCAGGGACAGAGAAAATCCACATCAGTCTGTCAGGGCAGAAAACCTGAGGTTAGATAGGTTGTCATGTTATTTGGACAGAGAGCAGCTTGCTGAAGGGACCTCCTGAATGCTTTATATTTTCAGAGTTGTCATCAGAATCGAAACAGCTTGAAGCAGCACTTATGACTCATTTTCAGTGTCAAACAAAGCCATAAGTTAAGCACCACATGCTATAAGTGCAATACATAACAGGCCCCTTAGCTACACAGAAAAGTTTTACACAGTTCTCAAGTGTCAATTGAGTTTTCCTTGTACCCAAGGCTCTGTGACATCTAGACATTTGTTATCAGGTTCATTTCTATCCTCACTGCACATTATAACCTGTCACTCCTTAGCTTCTTCAGTTACTATTCCACTACTACAGATTTAATCTGAAGTTTTCCATGCACTAAATTTAAGGCATAGCAGTTTTAATGTATTATTCACTTCCATTTGCTATACTTGTTAAACAGTATATGTTCGTTGGAGTTAATAAATCACCATTCACTTTCCTTCCCGCATTTCCCAGAACAGAGTTATTACTCAATCTACCTCTACTGACAGCAGCTTCATAGCTTCCACAGATTTCTCTGTATTCATGAAGCTATTTATCACTGTACCTGTCTTAAATATTAGCAAAGTAAGCTTGCTCCAAGGGCTTAAGCTATAATCTGTTGGTGTATGTGGAGGCATATATAAATCTGACTTGAAATTGTGTGAAATGTCTACCTATTGGTTGTGTGATATCCACCTCAGTTTGAGTAATCTGAGATTATTAACATGCTTATCAAAGAAGAATAAGAAGAAAGTTGTCTTCCTCAGGTGTCCCCTACAGATAAAGAAGGGACCAAAGTCTGAAGACGTCATTAATTTCTCATGTTTGTTTTTGTTCACTGGCTTCGGCGATGGGTTTTTACCATTTCTGTGCCTCTGAAAGAGGTGCTTGACTCCTCTTACACTCCTTTAGCATGGTTTGAAGCTGCAGACTGCTGCAGAAGGTCAGGGCTGCCTGCAGAGGAAGATGCAGGCGGGCACCAGGGTGTGCTGCCTGTGACTTCAGTCAGTGAAAAGTTATGATTTCTGTAATCAAAACTGAGCCGCCAGTACTGAAGTGGACAAATCCATGCTGCCTGTGTTCTGTGATGCACAGACTCACTTCTTTAGGTCTCAGCTTCATTCCTATTTCTCATGTTAATTATTTTTCTTTGGCTTTATTCCAACATGTCTCATCCTGCTGCAACCGTTTAACTGCATCACATAGACAATTTTTCAAGCATAAGGTGACTTCTCTTAACTTACTAATTTGGTCAACTTTGTCAGGAAAAAAACTATCAGCCTTGCAGGATGCCATTGGACCTAGCCCAATTTATGAATGTTTTCACATTATACTAATCAAAGTAGCTCTTAGAAAAATATGAAGAACTAATCAGAGAGTTTGAATGGCTCCTTCAGAACACAAAGGAATTTTAAGATTATTGCCTCGGATTTTTATAATTAAATATAATAATTCTTCAAAGTAGAACACTGGCTTTTGACAGACTCAAAGAAATAATTTCTTTTGGAGAAATGACAAATTCATTTGAGTGACAATTCAAACAGTTGACCTTTCATTATTAAAAATCTGTCCCATTAATATGACCAAAAAACCTGAATAAAACCCTTCTAACCATTGGGAAGAAAATAATAGTTCTATTTCTTCACTTGAAAAGAAATATAGCCAAGTGTATGGCCGGAAAAACTAGTATAAAACCATGGTTTTAAGTGCATGTTGTTGTAATGATCATAAATGAGTTGCTTAGGTCTAGTTCATTTAAGTGTCTCGTATGCACCCTAGATTAGTGGCATTTGGAGATCTAAACTGTGAGAAACAGGTCATAATTTTCTCAGGGGGGATATTCATAACAGTTGCCTTTACCTAGGGAAAGAAAGCTATTATGTCTTCATCTATAGGACCCTTTTTCTCTTCAGGGACTATAAAGTCAGGTAGTTTTGCTAAAGAAGTTGTTTCAGCTAAACTCTCAGAGCCCCACTTTCATGTCTGTGAAGTGGGTATAATACAAGATTGCCCTCCTTCAAAGTGGCATCATGATGAAAGTTGCCAGGCTGTGGGATCTATACAGCTATGTGAGGTATTTGGGACCTAAGCCACATATACAGCTTCATTAGCTTCCAAAATAATAGTAATAAAAGCAGAAGCATGTCCTGAATTAATCTGATGCATAACACTCAAGGAATCCTATGCTGTCATGGTGCTGCATTGTCAGAGTTCAGAGCATGTGAACGTGTGCAGTCCAACAGTCACGGGGGAGATGAGAGAGGTATTAGCATTAGCTGGTGGTAAGAAAACAGTACTTTTCTTCTGTTACAAAATTTAGCAAGATTTCAGAAATGTAGAGCTGGAATTTTCCACTGTGAAGAATTTGCAGAAGCATTTTGCTTTTAAAAATGCAGCTTTGGAAAATCCTGCGTTCATGTGTTAGTACTTTGTGCAGGAATGAACAAGAAAATCATAATATTTCTTTTTTTTTATTACCTTCATAAGTTCCAAATCTTGGAAAGAGGTAAAACTATGCAAAGTAGATATTCATTCACATATTTAAATGTGTTAATGCATAGGAAGGTAATCACAGGGAAGCGAGCACCGACTACCTAATTTTAGCCATCTAAATCAAAGACATGAGGTTCATGTGGCTATTAGAAAAGGTAGGCAACTTCATGGAGCAGTCCATCTAATCCTAAAGTAGATGCTGTTGGGACAGTTGCATCATCCTTTTGCAGCTAAAATAAGGCAGATAAGACCCATCTAAGTAGGTGACTGACATAATGTGTGCTTATAGGTATGAATCCAAACACAAAGAACTAACTGTGATGCTCTAAAGGTGTCATCAGCCAGAACTTGCTACTATTTGCAGACACTGTTTCCTCTATCTAAGGACTGGTAATCACTGACCAACAATAGAAAATTGTTTTTCTTTTACCAGTAGCTCTGTTAATCAAAAATAGTAGGACCAAGATCCCACAAATGACCTTTGAAATGTGTCCAATGCAAATCTTGTGTATTCATACCCAAAGCCCAGGAACCCACATACAGCTGTGAAACCAAATTGTTGTATCTCAGTTCTAGTATACAACCGAGAACAAACTGTGGGTGTTCATTTGCAATGGATTGAGAAAGCTGCAAGAAAATGCTCTTTCATTTTTGCTTCAAAACTCCTCAGCTTGGCATATATATTCTATGGGCTGAAACTGCCCTTTGACCTGACTGGGTTATTATCTTCAAGTTGCAACTCAAGTCCTGCAAGTAAAAATTCAAGCATAGCCTAACTGAATTCTCTAGGGGATGGTGAATCTGGTGTGTCCAAGTGTAGTTGGGTTACAAACTGCTTAAACCAGATTTGTCAAGAGAAAGCAAACACAAAGTAGAGCAAAACGGAATACACCATGTCTAAGGACATGCCGAGCGATTACTGCAAGGCCTACCAGTACTGTTAACATTTGCAATGAGGTTTCCTGCGATGTTCTGGTGGTTTTTTAACTGAATACTGACAGAATTCAACATCTGTGCCTATTTATTATCTATAGCTCCCTTGTTTTCAACTTCAACCCTCATAGCAAGGTGACATTTTGGGGCCAGTGTTTCCATTAAATCAAGTAGTGCCTTCCTTCTGAAGTAGCCATATCTATTTTAATGGAGGTATTTAATGGCATAGCACCCTCCTCAGTAAAAATGACAGTGATAGAATAAGACCCTCATTCTGCACTATATCACTTAGAAACAGAAGACAAGAATAGGCCATAAAAGCAGGATTCATGTGAAGCTTTATCTAGTTTATTACCAAGGAAGGTGGCAGGAGTGAGCCATCATACATTTCTAAAGAATACATTAGACCAGAAATAAAATAGTGGTTATAGGTAAAAACCAGGTAAGCCTTTCAGCCTTGCTAAATATTAAGCCATAAATATTAGTACTTAATAAAATGTTGTTTAGGAAGACAGTGAAGAGTTTCTTTCAAAGGCAAAAAAGGAGAACCAGTGGCTTTTTTTTTAACCAGTCTTTACATAGGAGAAGCAAAACATAAAGTGTTTGATCAGATCTTAACCAGCTGAATTATACTCATGTTTCAATATTGCGAAAACACACACCCCACCCCCTCTCCCCCAACAAACCATCAAAACACACAAAATTTGTGACTTAATCTGTGAAACCTCCATTACAGATACAGTCCCTGTATGGATATTCTATTATCTTAGACTTTGCTTAAAGATGGTTCTGTGATTGGGGCTTTCATAGTCTGTTTTTCATTTTCCTATGTGGATTTTCTCATGTCCAATGAAAACTCATGTTGCTGTCTTCCCCTCATTAGTAAATGCTCTTTGCTGAGTCTCCGATTTTCATGAGATGTGTCAGACCTTGAGACCACTATCCCATCTGTAAAAATTGGCTGAAATGGGCCAGACAATTAAAAAGCAGCTGGGATGGGGGAGACAGATAGAAAAATACAGAAATTCACACACATACTGAATGTGTTTCTCCTTTTGTTAAGGGTCTAAGTGAGTTATGTGCTTGAGAAAAAGATTTAGAGCAGTCACGCTGAACAGTGATTAGCTCCCTAATTCACTTGGCAATCCTAGAAGCCTGAATTTCTTATACAGGAACCAGACAGAATTAGGATGCTACCAAATGGAGATTCACAGTATTCGCATCAATTATAGAGGAAAAGCAGTGAAAATATTATCCCTTCTGTACTCATCCTTCTTCATATGTGACTTTCACTGTCGCAGAAGGCTTCAAACCTCATTCTCTGTGTATCTTGCAACTTCTTCATCAAATAAAACAAGGGTCTTAAACTACAGCCTGTTCAGTACACAATCATAATTAATTTCTTGATTAATATCCAGCATTTAGGCTGTCTCAAGGAGAGGTACTTTCAAAACCAGTATCTGACAAAGTAGGCAGCACAAGGTCATCATTATGAAAGAGATCCATGTTGAATCACCTGGAGTTTGAAGTGGGCATTTATTCATAAGTAATCTAGAAACATTAAAGCTAGCATCTCCTTGTTTCCCACCTTATTTTTTCCTATAAGGAAAAATAAATATAATATTCCCAACTTTTTTTTTTCCTATAAGGAAAAATAAATTTAATATTTAAGACCTCTATTGAGACATGAACTTTAATGCCTTAAACCTAGAATCTCTACCAAATTATGTTTAAAGATGAAGCAGGCTGACAAAATAGTATCAGGTAGACATGGTAATCTTTGGCTAGTATAGCTCAGCCCAATTTCATTTAGGACACTGAATCAATATAAGCTCATATCAGCAGATTTGCGAATGTAATTTTTGCTTTTCCTGACATTGTGTTTTTAATCTCCTTAGTCCATATTTTATTAAACAAGAAGAGTAATAGCTATTCTAAGAGAACAAAAATAATTATTCAAAATGCCCAATGAACACTAATAGTTAAAAATCAGGCACTTGATTATCTAAAGGAAAATTCACTCGGCATTGATACCTGTATGCTGCATACAAATTGTGCATGCACCCTTAGAGTTGTGGAAAAATCTTGACAGACAATTGCTCATTAAAATCTGATAATTGTAATCAGAGTTCTTTGACTCCCTCTAATTTGTAACAACAGAACTAAAGTAATCTGTGCTTTGGGCAATCTGTCTATCTAATGCATCTCATCAGAATTAGAAAGCAATATATAGAAGAAAAAAATGCTTTATTAGTTACAGGATTTAAAAGACATCAATTAACTTCTTTAAACCCCCTTTTTTCCCTTTAAAGCACGAGGCAATTTGTTTCCTTGATGTGTGAGCCATCATCAAATCTAAATTCACAGCAAGAACACTTCTGAGATAGCCCAAACTTATCATGAGGTTAATGAACCATTGCGCTAGTCCGATCAAACTCATTTGTCAATGAATAAAATTGGTGATCTGCTATCTTGCAACATAATTTGGAATAAAACTGCCAAAATAAGAACTTATTTATGTTTCTCTTGGACAAAAATTGCTTCTTCAGATTGTAAAATGTGTATAGTGTCAGTAATGTATGGGGAGCTTATTATTTTGCAGCAGAAGTCACATATTCAGTCTGAGCCAATTTCTGATTTTTGGAACATGGATGTTATGGGAGTGCAGAGTTGGATCTGCGGTATTTCCAGTAATTTCTGTTGTGAGGCCCATCAAGACAATTTAATACAGGACTGCATATGGGTTATGCTACCTAGAATCTTTCAGGGGAAATTAGGGCTGAAAATACAAGCATAGCAGGTCACTATTCTGTGCTGTCATGCTACTCTATTATTGTTGCGCTTATTTGTTGAATTAATTATTATACACAATAACAAATTGAGCTGGATGTGGTACCTGAAAACATGAAGGTTCCAGGTTTGGAACTGGCAACAAGGGAAAGTTGCTGATAACATAACCATTGTATTAGTCACAAAGTCTTTTCTGCTGTTAACCAGAAGACAGGAGCAATGAAAGTAAAGTGGGTAACATTTTTTGCTAAGCAGAAAGAAATGATACAGCCATCTACCCATTGGTACCCAGCGTACAGATGTGAGCAAGCGGGCTTGGAAGCAAGTGGTTCACTTCATCCACAGGAATTTCTGCCCCCTTCAGTCACAGGTGAATGAGTCTTGGAAGCTTGTACAGAGGATAGAAACAAACCAAGTAAGTTGCATTAGGCCTCTGAGCCAGTAAAGGTGGAAAAGGCAAAAAATGTATAAGCCACTTGCCATGGAGTAAATTTTCATATTAACTCATCTGAAGTTGAAGAAAGCTTAAGGAAATTCTTCAAAACCCTTCCTGTTTTCTACTATGTTTTGTTGTACACAGCATAATATTCATAGGGCTGCTTAATTCTCCCCAGGGGACCAGGGATACAACACAAAAGCCCCATTAGATGCTGAGCATTTGGGGTCCCCTATCCTTTGAGTAGGGCAGCCAGCACGTCTATGGAAAACATAGGTCCAAGTTTATATTTGTTCATTTGATATGAAAAGCCTCGAATGCCGTGTGGGTATTTTATGTTATTTTTTCCTGCCTCTGGAAAGGCCAATGCTGTGAGACAGAAATCTTTTCAGGATGCTGAAAAAGTCCTATGCTGTTCCAGCAAAGACCATTAAGTGCAGGTCAGTGTTGCCACTTACTGTCCACATACAGCTTTTCACTTCCATGGCTTACCATCAGTCATGGGTGTAAGCTGTAACAGAATATGCGACATAGAAACTTCCCACACAAAAAGTTCCCAGTATTTAGACTTACAACACTCACCTTTCTTGCTTGAAGTTCTTTCTTTCAAGATTTCCCTTTGAAGTTCTCAAGATCATTAGTTAAACTTTTCAGTTGGAGCTAAGTTAATAAAAGCATTGGGTACATTGCAGGAAAGAGTTAGAATGGGAAAATCTCGTGCCAGTTAGGCAAGAAAATGAAGGCAGAGAGAGGGTAAATACAGAAAAGCTGATATTGGCCCGGTTGAAGGAATTGGATAGGCTTCCTTGAAAGCTCCTGCTAGAGAATGTCTTTTCCCCCTGTCTTCAGATGGTGCCTGGGATGATCCTGTCCTGATGCAGTTGTATTGTGTAGACCAGGGATACCCAGTGCCTTTACTTTTGAGATCGATGTTTTGACCTGGAAATTCTCTATCAGACATCAAAAGTGAACTAATAGAAAAGAGAGCAAAACGCAACCCTGTGTGAAGGACCCATATTCTGTTTTTAAGCATGTGCTTATTGTTTCAGATCATAAATCAAGGACTCCCCAAATGAAAGTTCTAATTTTGGGAGCTCTGTTTTAAATATCAGAACCAGTTACAAAAATCGAATCTTACCTCAAACCTTTTCAAATACATTGCTGGCTGTATACATGTCAGAGGAGGAAAAAATTAAAGGACAAAAGTAAATACCTTCAGGTAGTAAAAATGTGAACAGATTAAGTTTGGCATAGACAAAAAAGTTGAGAAGTCATAAACTTAAAAAAAGGCTGATATGATCATCCACTCCACTTGTAACAGATACATGCAGTTTGAAGAACCTGCTCTTGATAGAAATATAGCAGAAATTGGGGATAAATGTATATAGCATTGTCAATTAAGAAACCTTTCAAGTAAGTGATAAAGCATTGTCTAGCAAGTGACATTAAATTATTGTAAGTGTTAATGATCTTTATTATTAAAACCAATTTCTTATTTTCATCTTGACAATTCAGTGTTTGCCCGTGGGCCTTGCAGTGTCTGATGCTATGAAGAAGCTCCTTAATGAAGCATTACTTGGCTTACTTGTCCTTATGGTTTGGGATCAAGTCATCATTTGAAGATATAATTTATAACATAAAGACTCTGATCAGCTACAGTCTTTCATCCTAAAGCTTGCAGAGACAAACAGTGCAAGTAAGGAAGTATTTTCCACATTTTGGACCAGGGCTGTGCTTGAGATAGTCAAGGATAGGATTTCTCAAATAGGTCCTGAGGATTTACCTAGGCAATTGAGATGAGTGGCACATTTTTGGACCTCTTTGAAAATCCCAGAGTTAATTATCAGTGTTTGTATAACTCTTTGAACCTTCAATAAGTTCTAAAAAAAACGTAAGTGCAATGATAGTTTGTATTAAACACAGCTTGAAATTGTATAAATCACAGTTTAAATCCCTGAATAGGTTGGTTGTGTTCTGGGAGTTTCCCCTCTAGCGCATGTATAATCAGATTCAGGTACAGCTCTATACTGTATAACATAAGCTTCTTAAGCAGATCGTTGAAAACTGCAAAGCAAGAGGCTCTGAAGCTGACCCTGAGGTAAGCACCTTAGATCTCCACCTTACTTTCAGCATCGTGTTTAAAACACACACCATATATGATGTCTTTAAATGTTTCTGGTTAAACTTAAGTTACTGTACTTAAAGACACTTTAGGCACTAATAATTCATGGGGGGTGGGAACTAGATGATGTTAAGGTCTTTCCCAACCCTAACTATTCTATGATTCTACGATCTACCTAATAAAAGATTGAGGAAGGAAAGACTGTCCCACATTGCTCCTCTTCCTGAAGTCAAAATTACTACAGGTAGCTGTTAGCTGGAGACTGAGAGGTCTCTCAGTCTGCAAGCTTCCAAACCAAGAGTCTTAACATGTAGGGAGCTAAAACATGGTTGTGACTATAGAGAAAGGAATATTCATAGATTATTTCAAGTTGTTATTCTCTCCTTTAAGAAAATAATTGCATACTCTACACCACCACATAAGTGAGTAATTTCCCAGACCTTCTCTGACATGCTGTTTGCTGGAAAGGACATTCATTTGGTAGTGTTTTGGAGGTGTTCTAGGGATGTCTAAAAAAGCATTAGCTTTTTGCCTTTATCAATGCTGCAGCGGATGTGCTAAAGTCCTGAAAGGAAGTTAATATTACTCATTTGAGTGGATGCCATAAAAATGGTTACAAAGGAACTGTAGTACAGATAAGGAAATATATCTTTATAATCAATGGTATAAAACCACTAAAAGGCTTTACAGGTTCCCATTGTGCTAAGTAAATGCTAGCTATAGTACCAAACCCACCATGTCCCCAAAGCTTAGGATTCAAGCAGATCATGCAGCCAAAGTGTGAAGATTAGAGGCACAGAAAGGCTGTTACAAGGGAGGTAATGGGCAGAAGCAATTCCTTCTCACAGTCCATCTTAGGCCCCAATTGCTATTACTCGCCTGGCATTATCTTTACTTTGAAGTAAAATATTAAACAAAACTCTCACTGAAAAAGTGACAGCAAACAATCTTTCTCTTTGTGGGTGTTACTTAAAGCTTTTTGTGTTTTCTTTGTAAGCCAGACCAAGCTGCTTGAGAAAACCAGCATGTTTGGGATATAAAGCGATGCGATCTTTGATTATCACTTACTTAAAAAGTTTCTTAACCAGATGTTTAATAAATAATGACTTGCCTATGCAAAATCAACATTTAGTTAATATCTTTTAGCACCATTTAAGGCATTTGATTTCTGAAACCTATAAAACTCTTGTGCTGGATTCTAACCTGAGGGCTTTCCAACACAGCAATTGCTCTTTGTTTTACATATGCTTCCCTAGATATTCTCATGGTACAATTTCCATCCTGCCTGCAGTTATATTCTAGAAACTGCACTGCAGACTTTTATGTCTAGGAGATTCAAGGCTTAGGGACAGCGGCTCATTCTTGCATATTTATGTGCACTATGCATGTAGCGAAAGAGCCATTTGGGGTTCTGTGACTTGTCATTTATAGCAGGACCAGCTTCCAGGTATAAAAGACTCAGCATTATAAAGGTTTGCTACCTAGCCCAAGTACCTGCACTGTAGTACCTAGCACTACATGCAGGGAAGGCTGAGTGGTGAAGTCAGGCTTTTCTCCACAGAGAGATGACAGCTAAAAATGTTTTAAGATGCCATGGTAAAGTGCTTCCTAGGATATTACTGTTTTGGTTGACTGCACAGTAGTAGTTTTTTGTGGTCCAGCTTGTGCGTGTTCACATTTCCCGTGCATTGCACATAGGTGGTATGAGACAGTCCCTGCTCTGCCTTTCCTGCAGGAATTTCAATTTAAATACAGAGGACAGGGACAGTGAATCTTACAAGCTTCCTATCCCAAGTTTCCTGCTGCACTATGAGGTTCTTTTGTCTTTTAGGTACGTAAATGATGACAGTTATTAAAATTAGAGCAATCAGTTAAAGGTTTATACTTCTCTGAATCCTTTTTGGTGCTAAAATTGTGTTATGCTGTAATAGCAGGTAGAGTTTGTCCTTCCTATTACTGAGGTTTGGAGAAAGCTTGACTTGCTACCTGGTTGTTAATGGACTGAAGTAATTCTCAAGGGAATTGTGCCCAAATCACCAATTCAGATCCGTGTGTTTCTTATTTAGTTTCTTAGTTCAGCTTTCACTGGACATCTATCCAGTCTGTACACCTAATGTTCCTTTCCCAACTTTATACCACTACAAAAACACATAATTAAGTATAAATGGAATAGTTCCAGCGTAATCAGATGCTTTTGAGCCAGATGAGTTAAACCACCTTTCCCCCCAAAAGTGCACTTGCATTAGAATAACTGTCACTAGTTTGTATTTATAAATAAGCTGCAACTTTTGTCTTAACCTTTAGTTACTGTCACTTTTAATAGGAAATTGTTGGAGTTTTGGTGCAGAAATATCTACACAGCGTCAATTTGCTCGTAGGCTCTAACTCCATTCCACTCAGCAATAAACACAGCAGGGGGGAAATCCTGGCTCCATTGAAGTCAAGGCAGAGGATGTGGGAATTTCAGCACCCTGCAGTTCAGAGTCATTTTGTTGACTTCACTGTAGTAATATTTCACACAGTAATGTGTGAAAGGTAAGTTTTTTGAGTGATGCTGGTAATGAGGCAACTAAAATGGTTTAAATCACTCAGCTAAGAAATTTTGGTATTGAAAAGAAGTGTTTGCTTTAAAAATTCATTATCTGATCCTAGTTAATGGGGGGTAAGGATAGAAAACTAAGTTATAGAGAGAAAAGAAAACATTCACAGGGGTAACAGGAAATTATAATACTCTTCGAAGTATAGCTACTGTTGACCAGACTGGTGGCTTAATGGTGTGCAACACAGTGGTGGGGGTGTTAGGAATTAATTAGGATTTACCTAATTCCACCCCCCCA